>JASDQU010739828.1:145397-158337 GCA_032191745.1 Picea mariana | reverse complement strand
CCTACACATTACAAAGCTCACACATATTTGAGATATATATGAAAACATGTTGATTTTATAACATTTAATCACAAATTCTTTTTAAATACTAAAATGAATAAAGTGGAGAACAATAAGGTGAAACCCAAGTATATTTATGGAAATGATATCGTGAAAGGTTAATGGGGCAATGCAATGTGGAGAATGATGAAGGGAAATATGGATGAAAATAGGACATTTCTGAGCCCCAACAACTAGGTGCAACGAATACTTGACTGCATATGAATACTATTGATATAGATGCTTATTGTACTTGTTCACAAGTTTAACTAACATCTCCCCTAGATAGATATTTATTTTTTCTCTTGTTGTTCTTGTTCCGGGTAGGTACCCTTGTGAAATATGTTTGATGAACAACCCTTGCGGAAGCTGACATATATGAAGTTTATAAGGATGACACAACTACCAGATGGGAAACACTCAGAACATATAGAAACAAACTTAAAGAGACTCAGAGGAGTCAGACTCGAAGGAAGTCGAAAATCAAAAGGAAACCAGAACAAGCTTGTGACACTTTGTAGAAAGCAAAGAGAGATGTAGCAGACAGAAGCATGGACTCTCTCAGATGGAGGGAATTGATCACAGAATTCCAAAAGAAGAGCATGCATATTTCTCATTCGGGCATGAAGTTGGGATTAGGAGGGAGCTAATCCCCAATGATGTGATCCATTGAAGAAGAATCCTTAAAGACTATGAAGTATCTATCAATGTTCTTCATTGGAAGTAACAACCATGATAAGCAACACGTGTTCAGTTTAACTCTAGAAGAAGTCTTCTTCGAAAATAAGCTTTGAATATCCTTGGTTGTCCATCTAAATTTATGTTCATATGGTGGAAGGTTGGAGTCTTCAGTAAATAAGGGCATGTAATCTATAGAATATTCCATGGACTCCAACATTGAAGACAAACATGAGGAAGAACATGAAGATTCCAAGAAAGAAAGAAAAGTCAGAACAAGCAATTGAACCAATTTAAACCCACTAGAAGCAGCCAAGTAGAAGGAATGGAAGGAAGTTGTGATGAAGAACAATGTATGTAAAAAATTGTGAAAAATACTTAAGTATTGATAGAAACAAGGAAAGACTCAAGACTAGAGGGTTCTTCCAGTAGGAGGGAGAAGACTATGATGGAAACTTGTTCTAGTAATTAGATATACCTCTACGTGAGAAATTATATCTCGTGTAGTATCCATGGGTTGGAGTTTACATCAGATGAATGTAAAGACTATTCTTCTCAATAGAGTAATTGAAGAAGAAGTGTATGTAGAGAAACCTCAAGGTTTTGAGGTATACTAGAAAGAGACCCTTGTATGTAGATGGAATAATACCTTGTATGGATTTAATCAAATTTGGTGCAGAGCCTCTCATGTACAACAAAAGCGTGGTGAAAACTTCCTACGATAGAGGATGTATATTGAAATGGTTCTTCAGAGGAAGTATATTGAAAATGGTTCAGGATCGATATTTTCTAAGGCATATAGGTAGATATGGATCTCTATGGTACATATGAACCGATTAGAAAATAGTCCGAGACTGACATTCCTGTAGGAATGGTCTCTGTATCCCATGGCGTGGATTTTAGCATATGTCGGGACAACCAGTCTTCTAGGACATATGTCTAGATTAGAAGAATGGTCCTTGTATCACTCTGTGGAGTGAGTGACTTATTCAACATCATGCCTGATTACTCAAATGGAGTATGGATTCAAGAGATGATGTAGTTGATGCTATTAGATGATACTGCTAGTGATGATGTTGCTCGTGAGTTGATCTACATGATCATGAGATACCCTGTGTGGCTATGATGATGCTACCTAATGAATGATATGCTTGTGCTCAATACCATTTCCTTTAATACCTCCCTAGCTAGGAGGGAGTGTTGATATTATGGTAGCTGTTGGAGGTATTAAACTCCACGTGTAACCTTTGAAACTAGAATATTTTGAGAAGCAAGAGAAACCCTAAAACGTTGGAAAATAACCCTAGAAGACAAGTTGACTCAAGAGAATATTTAATATTTAGTTATTAGCCTCCAGAAAGAGAAGTCGACCCAATCAAGTGATAAAGAGAAGTATAAATAGAGGGTACTAGATCTCATTTGACACTCTTACTCTCGCAACTGCATAAGACTTGTGGTGCACAAGTTTTGAGAGGGAGTGTAGGTGCAACTGTTGCAACTGGGATTTTGGATTTTGGTTGGACTTTCTCTTGGTTATGGTTTGGAATTTTTTCTTGGTCTTTGGTTATTATTGCTTGGTGCACTAGCCTTGGAGAAAGGTGCACTACCTTGGTTGGCTATTGGTCTGCTTCTGGAATTATTCTATCTTCCAAGGTTAAGGTGCTCAGGGGTGGCTTTTGTGCCTATGGTTGGGTGACAATATTTATATATTGTCTATGGAAAAATGAGCACATCTCTTTATTTATAAAATGTACATATATTTAATGTATTTTCAATATGATGGTTGTAAATGGTTGTTAATTTTTCATATCCAACATATTTATTAAATGAAGGGAAAAAAAAACATAACTGTCCATTATAGATACCCATAGTAAAATGACACATCCACAATATATATGTCCAAACAAATCATTTAAAAATTAGTCTTCATTAACATCACCCTGATTATGTTCCTCACTTGGCATTGTAACATTGTTGTTCTCAAAAATATGTTTAGATCTCAGATCATGTTTCAGTACAAACCACCAATCTCCATCCAACACATACGTGTAAAAAAACACTTGGTTGCAATGTTTTGGGAAAACATAAGGATGCTTACTTCCAAACCAAATATTTTTAGAATTAATACATATTATCCCATTATCATGATCTTACTTTACATTTCTCTGGTTGAAGGTATCCCACCACTTGCAACAAAAATTAACACATTGAAACGATGAGAAGTCCATTTGCATGATGTCTTGTATATTTCGAATGTAACCTAACTTCCCCTCTATCAGGTTTTCATCATGGTGGCTAACACGACTAGATTGGTCGAACTCGACCTTCACTCCAGAATCTTTTGTGATGTAGCCTTCATCAGCAGATTCAATGTGAAAATGATGTCCATATGCCCACATAGATGGGAATAAATGTACCTGTAAAAATGCGAACAAAGGATGGTGTCATATGTCTAATAACCAAAGCATTAATAAAAACATTATACATGTTACAATTCAAATGTGAAATATTATAACATGGTACTCAGAGAGGTTATTACAAAGTTGTTGCACCTGATCCCTATGTTTAGTGCATCCAGATCTTCTCCACGTGGGTTACGACCGGGCACCTCATATTTCTCTTGTATCTGGTCAGCCAACCAACTGTTGGGACATATTTTTGACATATTTTATTTTAAATGATTAGGATAAGGCATGATTCTACCATTCAACCATATGAATGATTTACTGTTAGTGTCTCATTTCCTTCTTTTCTCTTCATACAATGTGACCCATGGTCGCATTTCCTGCACATTGTAAAGAACAAATTTATTCATGGCATTCATTTCAATATTCACTGATGTATACAAAAATTCAAAAGAAGCATGAGATCAAATATATATTATCAACTCAAATAAATTTTTTATTGATGGCATCAAAATTTCTAAATTCATTGATGTATAAAAGAATTCAAAACAAATAGGATGGGATGAAATATATATTATCAACTTCAATGTAAACAATTTCTCTCTACTAAATTGACAAAATATAATTGACTTACTCTTTATCAACCACCTTTTTCCATTTGTTTGGAGTATCTCCCCTTCCCTTTTGTCCTCATCTTGATGGTCATAACAAATGAATGCCCCTTCTATGTCATCAATTTGCTTGATGTACTCACTGGCATAATAGAACAACTCACATACTATGTACCCCTATTCCATAGAGCCCTCTAGTTTTTCCCTTTGTTGAATAATGCACTTCAATTTTTTCATGTACCTCTCTAAGAAGAACACCCAACAACATAAGAGCACCCTAGCTAATTCAATCTCATCAAGTAGGTTAATTAGAATATGGGCTTGCAAGTCCATAAAACTCATGGGAAGTTTCTTCTCAAACATACAAAAAATATTAGCTACCTCTCGACGCCACCATGCAATGCTAGCCTGTCATAGTCCAAAAATTCCCTACCTATGCATACATGGCATTGGCCTTTCCAATTACACAATTTTCCAAATTACTGTTAAGGATATTTCTTAAAAAATCATTTTTTGGAACATGTACGCGCCCTGCTGAACTACAACCCGTGTACACACGCTAGTTGCATACTAGTCAGCTCGCGTACATACAGGGGCTGCATGCTAGACATCCCATGTTTACCTCCAAAATTTGCAAAAAATATATAATTGCAAGGAATTTGGTGGAATAGGGCTATCAAGGGTTTCCCAACCATTTCATCCATTGTAGCTCGTCCCCAAACCAAATAACCATATTTTTCTCATACAAAAAGAGGTTTTGGGGTCACATTTACAACAACAAGCAAGAGAACAAAGAAACTCTGCCAAAATCCCTTCCCCTTCTAGCCCAAGTTTTGCAGCCCTTTCTGAGATTTGGCCTCAACATCCCCCCTCTAGCCCTTTCTCCTTATACAAACCTTTCCCTTTTCCCAAAGAGATCAGTTGGTTGTGAGAGGAAATCATGGGAATGATGCACTTGGAGCAACTATAAGAGGATTCCGGACCTGGTTCGCAGAGCATTTTACGATAAGAAGGTTGTAATCTTTCTTACCTTTGTATTGAATAAAAGAGTTCTTTCCTGTCCCAATACATTGTGTCTTTATGATTAATTGATTAATGCATATATGTTTATATATGAACATTAAAAGTGATAAGTAGAGATCGTATATCTTGTAGCGTTGTTTTCCTAAGTTTTTGCAGGTCAACTTTGGGAGGAGACCAACAATCAAGGAAGCTACAAAGGCGAAAGAGGTCTACATTAGATGTTAGGACCAAAGGTACACCTACTTTCCTCTCTCTTGTCAACTAAGTTTAGATAGTTTTGGGGTAGCTTAGGAATAGAACTGTCTTTTAAAGGAAGTCAGTGCTTTTCCTGTACCTCAACCCAGTATAGTAATAAGGGGATTTTCCCAGCTAACATATCCATATGAATCTCCCTTGATATGATCCAACATAAAATGCAAATAATTTCGATATGACACATCATAGGTCCTAGGGGAACTCATGGTTCACACAACCATGCACAGACAAAGGATAATGACACTACAAAATAGACACATACATCATTAGTTTCCATAAAAATTTGAGTGCATAGCATATTTTTACTGACGTCAGTATAGAAGAAGAATCATGTATTCAACATAGATACCCTTAGAAGGTTCAGTTGGTCATGTGATTTCAACCCCGAAAAATTCTCATCTATAGTGAAGCAACGTCATAGAGTTGACCCATATAAAGAAGGTTCCTTCACACCCAATTTAACATCATTTTCCATAGAAAGATCATCTTTCTTTAAAATCCATGGGWCATCACCTTCTTTGAAAGACCAAGAGGGACCAACCTCTCATCTAGTTTTTTTTATTGGCCAATGTCTCTTTTTAGTATTCGAATCAATAAGATCTCTCTTGAAAACCGATGTGTCGCTTTTATTCCATSATATGTGCCTCCATAAAGAAGATGAAACATTTTTGACTATATGCATGAGATATAGTAAGTGGCCAATCTTAAGATGCTCCCATTATGGAAGCTCATAAAATACAGATTTCATTTTCATCCCAATGGAAATTTTCTCAACCTAGGTGTCAAACAATTCGAGATCATTGAACATAGGTTCCCCATTTGAATCAAACAATTATGCCATTTCCTTATTCTCTGTGTCATATTCCCTATTCCAATCTATCGATGTCATTATTTCAGGTCTATGGTTTCTCTTTGGTTTACCATTGAAAGTAGATGTAACTCTTATATATGGGTGGTTTTCTAGGATGAATACTCTCGAATAGTTGTACACCAACTTTTGTAGGTCATTGGACCACCTAGCCTTTATAGAAGGTCCACAACATTTACATACATGATACCCTTTTGTTACAATACCTGCGATGTTAATTTATACATATCATGTTAGTGTCAAAAATATTGTTGCACCAAATGAAGTATGCCAAATAAAATTACATATATAAAAAAATCCATGAACATGCTTACCAGAGAAAACTCCTAGTATTGGATAATCATGCTTGGTGTATGCACATATGACATACAACATAAAATACCTTTCCAATGGGATGGGTATTGATACATAATAAATATGTATCCCTTCCCATAATTGCTTAAATTCATCAGTATATGGTTGGAGGTAGACATCCATTCTCTTCATTTGTGTACTTGGGACTATAAGAGCCAACATTATATGTTCATTATTCATGAACAATCATGGGGGGATATTGTTATTGATCACTACCACCAAACAACCATAATAGTTGGTGTTTTGGAGAGAATACAGGTTAACTCCATCCATAGCTATGCTTAATCAATGGCTCTGTACTTCATTCTTGAATTTATTGGACCATGTATCCTCTATATGCTTCATGGATATTGAATTTGATGGGATACACATAATTCCTAGATCACTTCTATGTGAGGCATGCAACCCCTTCAACATGACTAATTGTTTTCAATGAAAGAGTCTTTGAATCCTTGGAATTATAGGCACATGCCTCAATATATTATGAGGAGTACCATGTGCATTACCCTTGTTTTATTTATTTATGGTACTTGTCATGCCCACATTTTATACATATGTTTTTGTCCACATATTCGTTTGTGTATACAATATAATCATTCAGACATGCATGGTATGATATGTACTCAACACCCAACATTTTCATCATTTTATTTGCCTCTGTGTAACTATCTAGTAAGCAATTATCACTCGAAAGTACCTTATCTTTGAGTAACCTGCAATTAGTGGGAAATAAAAATTTACAGTGTCACTAAGAATGAATAAAATCAACCCTTTTCTTCCTTCATTGTGTGACAATATTCCTTAAACATTTAGGGGACTTTGGTTGATTACCTCAAAAGTGTCGAGAAACACGTGTCTGACATACCATACATTGTTTTCAAGTTGTACAGTAACATTGTTGTCCCTAGATGGGTAGACCTTGCAAATCCCTGTATTGGACCAAATAGAGGGGTGGTCGAAGCATGTTTCAGGCTTTCATAGAAGGTATCTACGACATCGACATCATCCCCTAGTTCATTTTTCTGGAATGCATCTAACAACATTCTCTCCATGGCCTGGGTATCCCGCAAGAAATCATCCATAACAACCTCTATATCATTGCCTTCATCCCCAACATGTGAAGAAATAATGTTACTGTTGAGGTTTTGAATTGGTGACTCAAGACGTAGTGGGAATTGAATAGGTGGTTGTTTCAACCATTTTTGGTCTTCTTCCTCTTCGAGCTCTTTTCATTTAGTAGCATGCTCATGACTTGACATCGTAGTGGGGTGCAATGGTAGATGGTGGACATGTTGCTTATCATCAAAATCCTGATTGTTAAAATATTAAACATTAAATTGATAATATTAGTAACACAATGATTTTAATATGTTCAAACATTATACCAAACACTTATTAGAAGCATGGACATTTTTTCCCCAATAATAAACATGAAACCAACCAATTTGTAAAAACAATGTTGAATTAAGCAATACATTTACATTAGTTCCATTCAAAATACATAAGTACAATTACTCAATCATGTTTTTTGTATGCCCTACGGGGTTTCCTATATAAAAGAGATGAAATTCATAGTGTAATACCATTGACCTAGGCTGGTTGCTAGAAGATGGCATGTTATGATTGGTAGGGTAATTTTTTTTTCCATTTTCATCATTTATCTTGATGAAAACTAACTATCAACCCTGCTCTATGATCCCCTCTAATATCATCACAAGTCAGATGAGATTTCCTATCTTTGTATTCTTAATACAAATCTTTTTTCCATTCAAATATATGCTTTCATAATACTCATCCAACATTTTCTGTAAACACAATCTCACTAAAATTCCAAGATTCCATTTCCAAGCTAATTCCTGAGATTTAAAATCATATATAGATCTGTTGTAATAATTTGTTGCTTGAATATTTGACACAGAGAATCAATCTTGCTAGAAAATATACATTCTACAAGAATTTAATAGCGTTACCAACATTACATATGCATTACAGGGATATTATGCTGTCTCTATCACTAGAGCCTAAGATTTCATCTTTTGTTCTTCTATAACCAAATCCACTCCCATTTACATAACTCATAAACTCATTGGCAGTATAAAAATCATACTTCTAACATTTCAATAAAATTACCATACAGACTTGGTATCAATCTTATTATGGTTATGTTGATCTTAGGTCTGTGATGCCAATGCTTCCATGCAATCTAGTCATCAAAGTTTGTGAGCAAGGTTCAATCGCTCTATCCTTGACTTCAATACCATTCAACATAAAAGTGAATAATACTTAAATTCTGGTGGATGCAGGTGTTGGGTTCCTTTTGTCACAAGGGTGAGCAAAAGGAGATCCTTTTACTATCTAGTTAGGCTATCCAGAAAGTAAACCAAAGAGTTAGTTGGTTAGTGTCTCAACTAACATAAAGAAACAAGAAATAAACAACAATGAAATAAATCTAAACTAAGCAAGTAATAACTCAAAATGAATGCACAAATAAAACACAAGAGATGTATTCCAAGTAAAATGATCTTCAAATTGATACTCCTTGAAGAAATATGGGAACTTATGAGTCCCCTCTTCCTCCTTGGGAAGGAGCTTGAGTCCCCAAGTACAAATTCTTCTTTCTACTATCAATGGCTAACAAAGGAAAATGGTGAAGAAAAGAGTGATGGTCTACTCAAGAGGAGAGAGTCCTAACACTTTCTATGGATGCCCAAAATCTTTCTAATAGAAAGATGGCTTCCCAAAGCTAAAAATGAGAAACATAAAAATACTCAAATGCTTCTTCTTTTTTGCATACAATGGCCATTTATTTATAGGAAGATGGAAATATTTTTCTTAACTAGTTCCAAATGTGAATGGGAGGCCCTTGGAGGTACCTCCCATCCTTTTCAGTGATCCCAAGGCGAAATTTGGGGGTGATTTTGGTTATGGGGGAGATCCCCTTCATCCCAAAAGTGGTTGAGGCTCGAACAAACTCATCAATATGTCATTTTTGCATCTGCACAGGTCTTTAGACTGTCAGTTGCACATTGTGCATGTCATACACTGTGTTATCCCACATGGATGTGCGCACGTTGCTTTTGCTAAATGTGCATGGATTTCCAGAACCAATTTTACATAGTTTTATTATTGTCTTGACAAACTGAGTGTAATCCTTCCATGAATATTGGTAGTATGTTATGTTTGTGTTAACTATTTCTTCATCCATTGTCTACATTTGTGGTGAGCCATTTTCCTATGATAACAACATGATTCGAGTCCACACTAGCTATCATGGATCTTAAGGTTCGTTGAATTCATTTTTGGTGAAGACTAGACCACGATCCATCACCCACAYTCTTCTTCCATTAAATCCAGAACAATGGTGMTCTTACTCACAATCTATTATCAACCTCGATTTAGGAATGAATGCTCAKAATCCCTTACCATATGATGCTACGACCATTGTCTATGCATACGAGATTATCAAATGGTATCTTCCCTTCTCATTTAGAATTTATTATAAGTCAAATCCCAAAGATATCTCTAGGCATAAACATCGTTGAGAAGAGGAATGCATTCATATAAATGGGGGGATAACAAAGTATATAAAACATTACCAAATGTATTTCTCTAGGATTAAAACAATCCTTTCAATCACTTGATTTTATTCTTTTCTCATCTGGCAATCTAACGTTGGCACATAGATTCCAACACAACCCTTACATTATAAGGTTTGACTGTGCACATTATAGTTGCGCACACTCCTATTGATATCTTACATGCACAAATATATATTCCTTATTGAATGTAATCACCATTCATCATTTTTCATTTCTACGCTGTGGATCATTCTCCATTTTTTCAACATGCTACAGATCTAAGTCCCAATAATGATATATAGCTTCAATGAACAAAGGTTTTGGTTCAGTTTACACATGGATGTGATTTTCATCAATGGCTTGACCACAATTAGTCACTATCTATCACTAGGTTTATTTTCCATTACTACCACTCAACCCAGAACTCAATTCAGGCTTGAATTTGCAATATTCCTGAACATAGAGTAATATTGATCCAACAAATTATAATTTAGAGAACTCGATTCACATCATATTGATTCTAATCTTCAATAGTTTTTTAAATCTTGTGGTGAAGCTTGATATGGAATCAATGTCCTCTTCCATCGAGGCTAACAACACAACATGGTGAAGCTCGATCTAGCATCAATGTCCTCTTCCAACACAGACACGCCTTCCACACATCGACTCCTCAGGTCGATACACCTAATCAAGATTTTATCCAGCAAATTCAACATAAAGAAAACTCAGTTCCTAACAAGCAATATCAAACCCATTCTAAAATGGAATTTCAACCTTCCACTTGTATTCCTGTAGCTATAAATTATAAGAAAATCACTCAACCATCGTAATACATACAACTATGTACCAGTACAGGAATTTGATACAATTTCTTGAGAAAATACTTTGTGTATTCAACCAGTTTATCATTCACATTCAACAGAGACAATCATCTTCATTATTGATGCATAGACAAATATATATCACAAACAGAGGAACATGTAAATATGCTCCCAATAATCAAATTCAAATACGCAAAATTTCTATCCTAATAATACACAGATGGGCATTCTATGCCATGGACCTTTCTCTCCTATCTCTCATTCTCTCTACCTCCTATGCCTTTTTTGTGGCTTGTAGATTTACAATATCTATATACAATTTTGGAAACCAAACATAATTTGTTTAGATCCAAATTACTTGCTAATTGACCTTAAAATTACTCCAACAATTCCTAATATCTCTATGATCTTTCTTATCCCTCGAATTCTACCCAACAAGATAGTTTCGGTTACAATCTCAACTAACCTTATCTTATCTTATATTCTAGAACTATTTGTAAACTTGAATAATTACAATAATTCATTAAGGAATTAAGATTCCTTATCAAATATCATGACCCCTCCTTAGGCTGATCAACAATATAGGTTTGAGCAAAAATGATCCTACATCAGAATCCCAAAGTAGAAAAATTCCGTGACCTCCTGGTCATGTGTCTTCAATGATTGAATCCTCTAGGATCCCAAACCTTATGTTGCAGTTGTTCATTCATCCATCTATGTTGTTGTTCTGCTACTCTTGTTTCCTTCAATTCTCTAAGATTTCAAATTTTATGTTGTTGTTGTCCACTTGCTTTAATGATGCAAAGCCTTTTAGTTAGTTCTATGTCATTGCTAGTTGCCCTTCTCTTCTTCTTGTATTATTTCTTGGACATCCTCTTCACCAACATCCATAACTTTTCAACTTCATCATCTAGCTTTGTCCTTGTCTAAAATTTTTTGCTACTGCTTTTCATCGGCTATTGCATCTCTTCTTCATTCATGCCACTGTTGTTTGGCACTTTGATCTGCTCCTTAAAACTAGTTTGAACTAAGTCTGCAAACTGTATACAATACTCATCATCTATGTCCCTTATCAGCCATTCCTCTAAGAATCTCATCTCTTCCTCAAAACTTGTCAACATCAATTTTGAATGTTGCCTTTGAGGTTTAATTTCATCTCTAGGGAATAGTTTAGATTYTATATCCTCAATTATAGCTTCATGTTCATCATCTCTCTCTATACCTGCAAACATATAACTAGTTTGACAACCAAAAATCATCTCTGTCTCCTTAGATGCTATGGGAATCTCTTCTCCACTAGGTACTTATGAACATTTCCCATCACYGGTTGAAATTTATTCTTCTAACTCAGTTTTTCYCAGCAACTCCTCCAACAAATTGATCTCTTCATTACATTTCATGAACATTGCATATGAATGCTACTCTTCATCTTTTTCCTTCTTTTGGATATCTTCATGATCCAATTGTGTACTTCTTACTGCACTAACAGGTCCCTACAATTGCTTTCCAACAATTTCATTAGTCAATTGTGTATGGATCTCCTTTTGATTTCCTTTATGAGATAATGTTTCCTCATATTCCTCAATTATGACATATTTCAAATTCTATCCATCCTCTCTACCTCCATGAGACAAACCTTTAACCCCCTTTATGATAGTTGTAGATGGTTGTCCATCTTCATTTCTTCTATAACTTGCAACCATACACAAATCATTAGTTTTACAAACATAGTACCCTATGGCCTCTTTTGATGCTTCTAGGATCATATATTCATGTTGATCTAAACCTTCTACACAGTCCATGAGACCTTCAATAAGACCCTTTTAGTATCCTCATCACTTTCATCTCCAATTAATGATCCTTGCTCTGGTTCACAGAAGTGAACATACTCTTTTATCATTGACCTCTATCTAAACTTAGCTCATCTGAGTTTTTCTTTCTCCATCCAAGTATTCAATATGATCTGCAAGCTCTGTCTCAACTTCCTTACAAACAATTTATCTATAGAACACTTGACATTTTTCCTCACATTCCATCCACATATATGATCTTCATCACTTTCCTGTAGCTGCTCCATTAGTACACTAAGTTGTACCTCCATCTCAACTATCTCCCTCTCAAATGTCTCATCATTCAACTTTTTGTGGCTTACACCTGAACCCTTATCATGACCATCAGTAGCCATCTTCTTTCTTCCTTTATGAGCTTCCTCTTTCCCTCCGTGAGCTACAATCAAGCCCAAGTAGTAAGAAGCCTTCTCCATCAACCTATTACCCAATACCTTACCAAGCTTTCTCTATCACCTAGC
>JASDQU010739828.1:126973-138990 GCA_032191745.1 Picea mariana | reverse complement strand
TAGTTCATCCATAATGAACCTCTTCAAGTCGTCACAATCTAGAATATAAAATCTGCTTCTGTAAGTGAGCAAACCTCCTTCAGTCTTCTGGTAGCCTTCATATTTTACTCCGGTGGGTTCTTGATGTAGGTACATGATCACGGTCTAGACGAAGGGATCTATTTCTTGTGCATTTATGATTCTTTCCTTGACATCTGTCTCGCAGGTGCTCACCACTGCTAGGTGAATTGTTTTCATACTTCTGCTAAGGGCATCGGCCACCCTATTTTCCTTTCCTTTAATGTGATTGATTTCGAAATCAAACTCGCTAAGGAGGGCCATCCACCTAGCTTGTATAGCATTGAGCTTTGGTTGATCAAACAGGTATCGCAATCCACAATGATCTATCATAAGTACAAATTTTCTCCCTAGGAGGTAATGCCTCCACATTTTCAAGGCATGCACTATGACAGCCAGTTCTAGATGATGGGTCACATAGTTGACTTCATGCTCGTTCAATTTTTAGGATTCATAGTAGATCACACTTCCTTCCCGCATAAGGACTCCTCTGAGCCCTTCCTTATAGGCATCTATGCACACAAGGAAGTCAGCTTTTGGATCAACGATCTTTAGCACGGGCGCATGGGTCAGTAGATGTTTCATGGTTTGAAATCTTTCTTCACATTTCTGTGTCCACAGGAATTTTGTCCCCTTTTCCTGGAGGGCAGCGATTGGACAACCAATCTTGGAGAATCCTTTTATAAATCTCCTATAGTATCTTGCTAATCCCATAAAGGATCTGATGTCTGAAACATCCTTTGGGGTAGGCCATTCCATGATAGACCTGATTTTGTCAGAGTCTACCACTACTCCTTCTTCAGAGAGAACATGGCCTAAGTAATGTATTTGCTTTTGGAAGAATTCACATTTGCTGAATTTGGCATAGAGCCGATGTTCTCTTAGCACTTGCAACACAAGTCTAAGATGCTCTTCATTCTCATTTATGTTCTTGGAGTAAATTAATATATCGTCAATAAAGACGAGCACAAATTTGTCTAGGAACTTGCTGAGTACATTGTTCATCAAGTACATAAAAATGGCAGAGGCATTGGTCAACCCAAATGGCACCACCACAAAATCATAGTGACCATACCTCGTTTGGAAGGCAGTTTTATGGATGTCTTCACCCTTGATTTGGACTTGATGGTATCCTGCCCTCAAATCAATCTTTGAGAAAATAGATGCACCCCCTAATTTATCGAACATGTCATTGATCTCGGGCAAGGGGTACTTGTTCTTTATGGTTACCTTATTGAGTTGCCTATAATCAATACACAGTCTAAGGGTACCATCCTTCTTTTTCATGAACATGATTGGTGTTCCCCACGGAGACACGCTGGGTCGGATATAGCCTTTATCCATCATTTATTTTAATTGTATCTTGAGTTCAACTAACTCGGGTGTGCTCATCCGGTAGGGGTGTCCTAGACACCAGCACCGCTCCTGGTGCAAGTTCTATCGAGAAGTCTATGTCCCTTCTTGGAGGTAAACCTAGTACCTCTTTCGGAAACACATCTCTGTATTCTCTCAGGATAGGGTGATTGTCAGGGCTTGGTTTGTCACCTTTGATTGTTTTCAACACCTGTATTGCATATAGTGGACATCCCTTTCGACAATACTTTCTCATTTGCAGAGCTGATATTTGTCTCACTGAGACAAGTTTTTGGATCCCTTGAAGGGTTATCTTTTTCCCTTCTTTACTTACACATTCTAAGGTTTTATGGTAACATTCCAATCTGGCTTTATGGGCAGCTAGCCAGTCCATACCAATCAACAGATCATACGATCCCAGGGGTAATAAGTTAAGGTTTGTTTGGGTGGGGAATTCACCCAACATTAATTGGTAGGCTGGTATGACCTTTGCTATCCTCCTTTTGGTGCCAGTCGCTAAGTGTACCAACCATGGCTTGGTATGTTTTTGTGGCTATAGTTTACACTTGTCAACAACTTTAGGGGCTATATAACTCAAATTTGAACCAGGGTCAATTAAAATAGACACCAGATGGTTGGAAATCATACCTTCTATTTCCACTACTGAAGCTTGGTGGTCGGCTTGGTTGTTATCTAAGGCTGCATAAATTTGTGGCACACTCTTGGCCACATCATTGACGGTAGTAGCTTTTTGGATGTTATAAATCCTCTGACTATTCTGTTTTCGGTGTGGACAGTCTCTCAGGAGATGTTCTTCTCTGCAACCCCAACATTTCAAAGGTTCTCTCTTTGGGTTATCAGTCTTCACTGATATGGTTCCAGAAGTCTTATTTCTGCTCAAGGAGGGAAAATTCTGCTGGTGCATACTCCAGGCTGGGAAGCTCATTCTTGGGTTCTTCTTATAGTTCTTAAATCCTGGGGATTTAATTCCCCTTTTCTGAAATCTGGAACTATTCCCCTGTTTCCATCCTTTGCGAGGTTCTGTTCGATGTCCAAACTATTCATGACAATAGGTCTCCTTTCGAATAGTGCCTTCTAGAGTCTTTGGCTCATCAAATTCAATTCTATTCCGATAGTCCTTAGGTAGTCCACTGATGAAGCGTTGCACCTTTGCCTTTTCCGCCTTGATATAGGGTACATACCTCAACAAATCGAGGAATTTGTCGACATATTCTTCTATAGTGAGTTGTCCCAGTTTGATTTCATAAAACTCTTTAGTCTTTTCGTCAAAATATTTTTCTGACAGATACTTCTTCTGGAAGTATTTCTCAAACTGTTCCCAAGACAAGTCCTCTTCACGAACCCCTTTCACATTCTTAAGGTATTCCCACCAAATGGAAGCCTTTCCATTCAAGTTGAAGGTGGCCACTCGGGCCTTCATATTTTCTGAAAAGTCATGGACTCTGAAATACTTCTTTAGTCCAAGCAGCCAGGCCTCTGCTTCCTCTCCCTTCTTTATTTCACCATCGAAGGAGGGTGGTTTGGCCTTTCTGAATTCTTTGAATTTTTGAACTTTGGAAGACTTTTTCTTCTTCTGTTTTCTTTGGGGATAGGAACTGGTTCTACTGGTAGAAGATCCCTCTAAATCACCAGCTTCCTTCTCAGAGGAATTATCCGACGCTTGTCCTTTACCTCTGGGGTGGACCTTTTTCGAGGTGCTCCTCTCAGTGTGGCCAATGATATGACCATGTTTCTGAGTCTCAGGTTCATGTTGCATTTGTCTTTGTAGATCGGATAAACTCTGCAGTAAAACTGCGTTAATTTCTGTTTTCTTTTCTTGTTCTTTCATCATCCTTTCATTGTCAGCCTTGTAGCTTTGTAATTCGACCATGAGACTCCTCATAGTCTTGGCTAGATCTGGAGCGATCCCTGCTGCCCTTCTTTTGTCAGGCTCTTCATCTCTATTGTGGGAGCCTTCTCCCACTTCTTGGTGAGTCACCATACTATGCGTTGATAATTTCCCGCGGTTGATCTTCCGCTTGTGTGCAAAAAGAAAAACGTTGGTTGTTAGTCAATATTTATATTTATTTATAACCAATACATAATTCATATTTTCACATGTATAGACACACAATAGGGGTTTTTCATTCGTAACTTTGTCTTTTGATTAGGAAGGTTAAGACAGGGGGTTAATCTTTTTAAGAGTGTTCCGAACGGAGCTTCTGCGCAACTCGTTCATGAGCCCAAGCAGGTTGAGTGTTGTAACCATGCTCTAATACCAATTTGTAACACACCCACTATGACATAATAAATTTTTTCTTTTCCTCAAGGGAAAGAATCCCCGAAGTCCTACGGGGGCCTAGCGCAGGCTAGTTCTTCCCTGTTCACCTCCCTGTGATCGTGGGTTAGGACCACGGGCCAAACAAACCAGACGCCTTTTTGTGTTTTGCGACTCAGCGATACAAGTGAGTCCAATCTTAAAGGTAGAATGGAGAGGGGGCTCCAGAATGAAACCCTGGCCGTAGATCTGGGCGCCCAGATTCTGGTCGTCCAGATCTACCCACCGCTTAATGACAAAGCACTAGCTCCCTTTCTTTAGTCCCTATCTCGATAGGACCACATACATGCCTAAATGCAAGTGCCTTTCACAACTCGCGACCTCGCGAGTCATGAGTCGAAGACCCTCGAATTTTCTTCACCAATTGCCGATACCCAAGATTCCAATATGGTACAGCCCCTCCTTATTAGCACTCTTCACTCGTGACCACCGGCTAGGGCTAACTACTAGCCTTTCTTGCAACTTGCAAGTTCACGAGTTGAAAGGTTGAACCTCTGGGCCCTTCTTTTACAAAACCCCGAGATGTGAAAGTCAAAGAAGCTTTGACTCCTTCCGGGCTTCTTGGAACTTGCAACTTCGCGACTTGAGTTGTTGGGCCTTTGTGCTCCTTTCTTACGAGAACCCGAAGTACAAGAAGTCAATAGGATGTTGACTCTTGTTTCAAATGACAGATGTCCACCACCTGTCACCACTTCTCCCTCTCTCTGGGAATCTTATCGTCACACCACTTGTCAACCATGTGGGTCCCACCAAGCGGATGTGCCACGTGTTGCACAAGCTCTCACAACTCGCAAGATCATGACTTCTACAGTTGAAACTGATTCCCCTTAACTTCCGAGACCCCGATATGCGATATGGCGAGGAGGTCCTGACTCAATGGTTGCTCCTACTTCTCGCTATTTGGGACTTCGCGACTCCAAGGGTTTGGTATTCCACCTCCAAACTCACGAATCCTTGATACATGATATATTGAGATGTTAGATCCCACAATTTTCCTTCCTCTTTGATCAACAGTCGAGATCACATCGTGATCTAATGACTCGAGACTTCGTGACTCCAAGAGCCTGGTCTTCCACCTCCAAACTCACAAATCCCCGATATGTGATGTATCGAGACGTNGGCGAGGAGGTCCTGACTCAATGGTTGCTCCTACTTCTCGCTATTTGGGACTTCGCGACTCCAAGGGTTTGGTATTCCACCTCCAAACTCACGAATCCTTGATACATGATATATCGAGATGTTAGATCCCACAATTTTCCTTCCTCTTTGATCAACAGTCGAGATCACATCGTGATCTAATGACTCGAGACTTCGTGACTCCAAGAGCCTGGTCTTCCACCTCCAAACTCACAAATCCCCGATATGTGATGTATCGAGACGTCAGATCGCATGACTATCCTTCCTCTTTGATCAACGACCAAGATCACATCGTGATCTTGTGACTCGGGACTTTGTGACTCCAAGAGCCTGGTCTTCCACCTCCAAACTCATGAATCCCCGATACACGATGTATTGAGACGTCATATCCCATGGCTGTCCTTTGTCTTTGAACAACAACCAGATTACATCGCAATCTCATGACTGAGGACTTCGTGACTCCAAGAGCCTGGTCTTCCACCTCCAAACTCACAAATCCCCGATACGCGATGTATCGAGATGTCAGATCCCACGATTACATCGTGATCTCAGATCCCACGATTACATGGTCAGATCCCACAATTTGATCAATGACCTAGATTACATCATGATCTCGCGACTCGGGACTTCGTGACTCCAAGAGCCTGGTCTTCCACCTCCAAACTCACGAATCCCCGATACGCAAAATGGTCAGATCTCTGCCACCTATCCTCCAACATGGACGGTCTCGATGTCTTCAGGACTTTTGGGACGTAGTCGAGTTCATTCTCCCGCCTAAGTAAAGGTTAAGATCGACGACTTATAGAGCTCCGATGGGTCCCTGGGATCTAGGGTCCAGGATCCCATCGCTATTTGTGAATTCTGAAAGGGCGAGGTGTTAATGCCTACGCTCCTTCTCTAGATTCGTCAGTGTTGACAGGCTTGGGGTATTCTCGAAAGGATTCCGACTGTTCATTTACCAAGCGATAGGGTATTTTCTTTCTATATTGGAACTCGCTATCCCTTTTGAGCTTAAATCATGAAGTTCAAACTCTCAGAGATTCAGGCTCCCATGATCCCGAGACCTTAGAAAGCTACTCTTTCTTGCATAAGGGTTCCAGACCCAGAATGCATGAACCCTCAGACGGTTCTTGGGAAATTATCCCTGATCTTAATTGAGTCTCTGGAAAGGTTCAGTATGGTTACAAGGTTTATGGGGTAATTCTCGGAAAAGAGTACTCACAAGGGGCCTTCCTAGAATATTACGAGAAACTAAGAAAATAAGACGATTCTCAGTGGAGCGAACTCATGTCCCAGACTTAATCATTTGTTCAGAAAACAACTATGGTATGTAAGCATACACAGACATCCATTCTATCAAATCGAATGTTAGGTAAACACTTCTATTCAGAACTATTTACAAGCACATAAAACTGAACATGCGATTATGGCATTAACTTCAAATAACACTTATCAGAAATAACACCAGAGGTGATGCAACTGCTGAGAGGGGTGCTCATTTCCACCCAACCATAGGCTCAACGACTCCCAACGGATTTACCACTAGCCACCCCCGAGCTGAGACCACGATGCTACGAGACTGCGTCTCGCTTTTCCAGTGACCAAGACCGAGGTTTACTCTCCCCCTTCTCTGCTATCACTCACTCTGCATATCTCCAGAGTTCCTCCTCCTTCCCTCACATCTGCCCCCCCACCCGCTTCTTCCTCACACATTTCCCTCTTGCAAGGTTGCATGTGGCACGATTTCCCTCGCGATGGTCAGGCCCGAGGCTCCTATGGATGGGCGGTTCACTTCCCCCATCCCTCATTAATTCTCGAGGAGCCATCTACCTACCAACCTGCGAGTAATTTATTTCGGGCTAGCGAGCTTCTCTTGGTTCTCCGGGCCAGTGAAGTCCAAATACAATATTGGTTTTCGGTGGTAGTTAACGCCACCTTTCCAGGTGCCTTCCACCACCTTTCTTCATCCATCATGGTCTCTTTTTCAGCATATCCCCTCTCAGCAGTCCTGCAATATATATTTTCATAATATTATTCACATTCATTGACCTTTTTCACAAGGTCCATTCACATCACACATTCACATTTTTGAGTTTGCCACAGTTCTTGGCCAGTATAGTTATTTTTACAAACTGGGGGAAACAGGGTGTTGCAATATTATTGTTCCATTGCATCCAGAGTGCTTGTTTCATTCAAGAACATTTTTTGTTTCACTAAAAAAGGCTTCTATTTGTCCAAGATACGACCATTTCAGCTAGATCCAGAGGTATAAAGCCTGAATACACCATTTTTAAATTTTTGCAGAGTATTATTTCTGTTTTATATTATTTGTTTTCGAGTTGCTACTCTTTAAGATTTGTGTATTCTCTTTTCCGCGTGCCCTGTGCGATCTCAGCAAATCAGAAACATATAGGAAAATGTGCATTTTTGGGGTAAGCTAACCGTGATCTAACCCTTGTTGTCATTGAGAAACAAATTTTTTTTCTTGTGTGAAAATAATGTTTTTAAGCATGCTCTCCAAGGTCATCTTCCACAACAACAACAACAAAAACAACACCCCCAATCCTCCTGCTAAACAATACAATATGTTTTGATAGCCCATTTGGTTAAAATTTTCCTTATTAAGTAAAAGGTCTTGAGTTCAATTCTCTCTTTTTGTTACTTTTTTTGAAAAAGTTCATGCTCCATTGTAAACTGTATTTTAGTTCAAGTATAAAAGTGAATCATTATAAGTAGCTTTAATATTTTAGAGTTATTTATTTTGCATGCAACTTTTCTTTTAGAAAGTAACTTCATTGTAAAAGTGATCCCTGCTTCCTTTTATAAAAGTGGGTCATGTCATAAAGCAACTTACACCATCATGTGGTCCTTTGGTTACCGTTTATGCCTTTTTTTAAAATTACATAACTTTCACATCCGAAGTCTGTTTTCAGTGCCATTTTTTTTTAAACCGCCTAATTTTTAGAGATCTTTCCATCAGATCATCATTTTTAGTTTTTAAATCCATATTATCTACATATTTAATATGGCTTCTTCAAGTAATTGTGTGCTTACCAACACCAACTACTTCCAATGGAAATCCCATATGGAGGATTTATTAAGAAGTAAAGTCTTATACTGAATTACCTTGGGAAAGGAAAAATCACCCAATGATGCTGATAAGAAAGTCAAATGGGATAATAGGAATGATGAAGCACATGGATTAATCAGAATGCCCATCTCCCTTGATTTAAGGTTCCACCTTCAATCAATTGATAAACCCAAAGAAGCTTGGGAAAATATTGAGTTTGTGTTTGGTAAACAAAATATTATTTGAGCACAACAATTAGAAAATCAAGTACTGACTTTAAGTCCAAGTGATTTTTCTTGCATTGAAGACTGTCTATCTAAGTTTAAAACACTCAAAATTTTACGTGAAGAATGTAAGATAAAGATAGAAGAATATCATTGCATCTATCGTATTATTTCTAAGCTAGGTAGTGCATATTCTGTTTTTGTATCTACCTTTTATTCCATGCAAAAGGCTCTAGGGGCATCTTATCAAAAACCCACTCTTGAGAACTTTTGTGATGCTTTAATTAGAGAGAAAGATAAGATTGTACAACTTGGAGTGATCAACACTACAGGTACCTCCAGCAAATACTTAGTCATCCATCATAAAGATAAACCCAAGAATCCCAAGAAGAAACATCCTCGCCACAACAACAAGCAACATAATGGTCCCAAACCCACTCATCCAAATTCCGCTCCTAATAGTGATAAAGGAGAAAAATATAAAAATAAGAATACTGATAGACATTGCAACTTTTGTGATAAACATGGTCATGATGAGTCCAAATGTTTCAAGAAGATGGAATCTTTAGAAGGAGCGATGAAGAAACACAACATCAATATTGATTCTACTTCCTCCTCTTCTTCTCATGGACATGCACTTTCTGCTTTTGGTTTCTCATTCAATACAACTTCTACTTCTTCTTCTGATCAGTGGCTTATTGATTCTGGAGCATCTTGTCACATGACTAAGGATAGAGACACATTTTCTTCTCTAAATGAATGTAACACCAAGAAAATATTTTTTGGTGATGATAAATCTCTTAGTGTTGTACTATGTGTTCCAAGTCTTTCTTGTAACCTTCTATCAATATATCAAATCACTCATTTAGGTGAAGGTAAAACCGTAGAGTTTTCACCTCACCAAGTTGTAATCAAGGATCTAAAAGATCCTAAGCATGTTCTTGCAACTGGAATTGTTGATGATATTACTAGGTTGTACAAGTTTGANCTTAGTGTTGTACTATGTGTTCCAAGTCTTTCTTGTAACCTTCTATTAATATATCAAATCACTCATTTAGGTGAAGGTAAAACCGTAGAGTTTTCACCTCACCAAGTTGTAATCAAGGATCTAAAAGATCCTAAGCATGTTCTTGCAACTGGAATTGTTGATGATATTACTAGGTTGTACAAGTTTGACAACTTAGGGTCATCATATTTTTCATCATTTTTTGTTGCTCATAGTGATGACTTGAGCAAACTTTGGCATGAGCGGTTTGGTCATTTAAACTATCGCTCATTGCAACAACTATCTAATCAATATATGGTGACTGGTCTTCCTCCTGTTTCATGCAGAGATGGTGTTTGTGCCAGTTTTTTTCTCGACAAACATCATCAGGACAATTTTGACAAATGTGCCTCTTGGCACACCTCGAGCCCTATGCAACTCGTTCACACTGATTTTTGTGGTCCACGTTCTTCTCCTTCTTTTTTTTGGTGCAAGTATTTCTTAACTTTCATTGATGATTTTTCTAGATGTACTTGGGTTTACTTCTTAAAACTTAAGAGTGAATTTTTTGACAAGTTTTTTTCCTACAAGGCCCTTGTAGAAAACCAATCTGGACATCAAATTCAAAGGTTACGAAAAAATAATGGAGGTGAATATGTGAACAATAATTTTACAAGTTACTGCACTACGCAGGGCATCCAAATGCAACACACTGTTCCATATACACCACAACAAAATGGTGTTGCTGAGAGAACGAACTGCACATTAAACAAAATGGATAATTATATGATCCAATCTAAGGGATTAAGTCTAAAGTATTGGGTAGAGGCCATCAACTGTGAAAATTACATAGTAAATCTCACTCCCACAAAGTCTCTTACAAATATAACACTATAAGAATCTTGGACTAAAATTAAACCAGATGTAAGTCACTTCCGTGTATTTGGCAGTATAACATGGGCTCACATTCCTGATGAGAAAAGGAAATCATTGTAGCCTAAAAGTGATAAGTGTATATTTGTTGTTTATTCTGAAGATGTCAAAGTTTATAGACTTCTTCAACCACATTGTAATGAAATTATTATTAGAAGAGATGTTAAATTTGATGAAAATCTCTTGGCCTGCGAGCCTAATTCAATGTTTGTGCCTTCTTTGGCCTGCGAGCCTAATTCGGTGTTTGTGTCTTCTTCGGCCCGCGAGCCATCTTCGACGATTCTGCCTTCTTCTTTTCTGGTTTCTTCTTTAGATGATGATAGTGAGGATGAAAATCCACCTCCACCTGCTCACCTTCCTCCAAATGAGTCCTTTGAACCTGAACCAACAACAGCTCTAGCTCCATCATTTTCTAGATGGGTCTATTCAACACGAGAAGAAACTGGTGATTTTGTCAGTGATGATTCAGATCAACATCGAATACGTTCACAGTTCCATTGGGCCTCTTCTCTTTTGGCTCAAGTTTCAGAGACTCATGATCCAGAGACATTTGCAGAAGCTTCATGTCATCCATATTGGGATACAACAATGAATGAAGAGTATCGTTCTGTAATGGCGAACAATACTTGGGATCTTGTACCTCTTCCAAAAGGAAGAAAACTTGTCATATGTAAATGGGTCTATATAACTAAGTATGCATCAGATGGAAGTGTTGAAAGACACAAGGCTTGATTAGTTGCCAAAGCATTTTCCCAAGTTGAAGGAATTGACTATAATGAAACCTTTTCCCATGTAGCCAAAATGAATTTTGTTTGCCTTGTTCTTGCCCTTGCTTCCTCACATAAATGGGAGATCCATCAGATGGATGTTAAATCCACCTTCTTGCATGGATATTTGCAAGAATAAATCTACATGGAACAACCTCTTGGCTATGTACAGAATGAATCTATCCTTGTTTTTCATCTTAAGAAATCTCTTTATGGTCTTAAGCAAGCTCCCTGATCTTGGTATTCCAAAATGGACAACTTTCTTATTACCATTGGATTCTCTAGATGCCAATCTGATCCTAATGTCTATACCAAGAAAGTAGGAAGCCATCTCACAATCCTTTTCCTTTATGTTGATGACCTTATCCTTACTGGTAGTAACTCAAAACTCTTAAACCATGTGAAAACTAGCCTTAAGAAGAAATTTGAAATGATAGATTTAGGGTTTTTGCACTATTTCCTTGGCCTCCAAGTTTTGCAAACCAATGAAGGAATTTTTCTTTCCCAATATAAGTATGCTTGTGACCTTCTTCATCGCTTTCACATGGACGATTGTAAACTAAACCCTTCTCCCTCCCATTCTGGAGTCAAGCTTGTTGCCACCTGTACTTCTCTCGAAGTTGATGCCACCTTGTACCGTTAGTTAGTTGGTAGCCTCTTATACTTGACTCATACCCATCCTGATATTTCCTTTGTTGTTGGTCTTGTTTCATGGTATATGAAAACACCCCATGAAAGCCATTGAAAAGAAGCTAAAAGGATACTTCGCTATTTCCGTGGTACAATTCATTTCAGGATACATTACAATTTATGGTGGACACCTTTATTGGTTGGTTTCACTGATTCAGATTGGGACGACAACCTTGATGATCATAAGTATACTGTAGGTTATGTTTTCAATCTTGGTTCAGGACCTTTCACTTGGGCCTATGATGAAGGAGCATCGTCAAAAAGAACATGTGGAGGGAGAACTCAATGCCTCAGCATGCCTTTGAATCATTTCAGAATCTTAACTGCTGGCATTTCCTGCAAATATTTTTGAAATGATCGAAAACTGAAGAAGATCAAACGATTGGGAGTCGAGTGATCACGAGTGACCCAAGAGTTTCACTCCTAGTCTTGAATGTAACGGAATTTAAGTAGCAGTTAGTTT
>JASDQU010739828.1:98905-110438 GCA_032191745.1 Picea mariana | reverse complement strand
CAGGTATATATTTCTTAAGAAATGAAACATGAAACACATTATGTACAGTCATAGATGCAGGTAATGCAAGCTTATATCCAACTGGCACAATCCTTTCCAGGATTTCAAACGACCCACAAAATCTTGTTGCCAACTTGGCACAGCTTCCTAGCTTCAGGGAACTCCTGTTAGTTTTCACTTTCAGGAAAACATGATCACCCACTTTGAATTCTCGGTAGATTTTGTTCTTATCAACATAACTTTTCTGCCTGTCCTGGGAAGTTTTTAAATTCTGTTTAATTTTTATCATTTGGTCCTCCATCTCCTTGAGCAACTCTGGCCCAACTACTGCTCTATCAGCTGGATTATCCCAGCTCACTGGAGTGTNGTGTTACACTTTCTTCCATAAAGTGCTTCAAATGGGCTCATCTTCAATGATGCATGATACCCATTATTGTAGGTGAATTATACCAAATGCAGGTAGTCTTCCCATCTTGATGGTTTGTCCATCACATACATTCTCAGCATGTCCTCTATTACTTTATTCACCCTCTTTGTCTGTCCATCAGACTCGGTATGATATGCTATAGTAAAATTCAAATTCATTCCGAATCCTTTGAACAGTCCTTTCCAGAAATTCGAGGTGAATTTCAGGTCCCTATCAGACACAATCATTTTAGGAATTCCATGCAAACGTGCCACTTCTTTTAAGAATATGTCAACAACATCTGCTACCTTATGAGTGGTTTTCAGTGGAATAAAATGGGCAGCTTTTCTAAGCTTGTCCACCACAACCATGATCGAATCATACTGCTTTCTTGTTCTGGGAAATCCTGTAATAAAATCGATGGTCACCACTTCCCACTTCCATTCAGGAATGGGTAAAGGCTGCAGCAACCCTGCTGGGTGCCTATGCTTGGCCTTAACTTTCTGGCATTCCATACATCTGGCGATGTATTCCGTGATATCCCACTTCAACCCCGGCCAAAAGTAATGGCTTTTGATTGCTTCCATCCTCTTCTGATATCCAGGGTGTCCAACATAAGTCACGTTATGCATTTCTCTTAGAATCACAAGTTTCAAACCCTGGAAATTGGGTATATACACTTTGTTTTTATACAGAAGTATTCCATCAGCTCCCAAGATGTAATTTCCCTCTTTCTATGGTCTCTCACGCTGCTGTAGCTTTGCTACTAAGTCTTTGTACTACAAATTAGCATTTGCAGCTTCCAAAATTCTACCCTTGATATTAGTCCTGTACATGCTAATGGCTGTAGCATGTAATTCATGCACTTTTATGTTGAGTGCATCAGCCACCTTATTTTCCTTCCCCTTGATATGCTTGATATCAAAGTCGTATTCGCACAGAGACTCCAGCCACCTACTTTGTCTAGCGTTTAAAGTTGGCTGATCAAACAAATATTTCAGACCATTGTGGTATGTTCTCAATTCAAATCTCCTTCCCATGAGGTAATGTCTCCATTTCCTCAGAGCGTGAATGATTGCTGCCAACTCCAAATCGTGAGTGGCATAATTCTTTTCATACTCTTTCAGCTTCCTGGACTCATAATAGATTACAAATCCATTCTGGCTGAGAACTCCTCCCAACCCTTCCTTACACGCATATGTGCACACCACGAAATCCATATTTGGATTTGCAATCCTCAAAATTGGAGCACTGGTTAACAACTGCTTCAATCGCTGGAAACTCTTCTCACACTCTTCAGTCCACTGAAACTTTTTCTCATTCCTTTGCAAGGAAGTGACAGGGTGAGCTATCTTTGAGAACCCTTTGATAAACCTTCTATAATAGCCTGCTAGACCCATAAAGAATCTAACTTCCACCACATTCCTTGGCGCTGACCATTCTCTGATGGCCTCAACTTTATTAGGATGCATGGTGATCCCTTCTTCTGAAATAATGCGCCCCAAGTAATGGATATGCCTTTGGTAAAATGAGCATTTTCTCAATTAGGCATACAGTTGGTGTCCTCTCAACACTTGAAACACCAATCTCAGGTGTTGTTCATGCTCTTCCTATGACTTGGAATACACCAAGATGTCATCCAGGAAGACTATGACAAACTTGTCTAAATAGTCCTTGAATACACCATTCATCAAGCACATAAAAACAACAGGTTTGTTTGACAGTCCAAACGACACCACTATGAACTCGTAATGACTTTACATTGTTCTAAAGGCGGTCTTGCTGATGTCCTCATCCTTTATTCTTACCTGGTGATATCTTGATCTGAGATCTATCTTCGAAAATATTTTCGCACCCTTCAACTGATCGAAAAGATCCTCGATCCTCGACAGAGGATACTTGTTCTTGACAGTTACCTTGTTCAACTGCCGAAAATCAATACACAGCCTCAATGTCCCATCTTTCTTCTTCACGAACAGGATCAGGGCACCCCAAGGTGACAAGCTGGGGTGAATGTACCCCTTCTTTAGAATCTCTTCAAGCTGCAATTGCAACTCTTTCAGCTCTGGCGTACTCATTCTATAAGGAGCTTTTGAATCTGGAGCTGCTCCAGGCATCAAATTTATAGAAAAATCAATGTCTCTCTTTGAAGGTAGTCCAGGTACCTCCTGAAATACATCCTTGAACTCTGTGAGTACCTCATTGTCTCCAATCTTTGAGTTTTCATCTCTGGATGCTTCCTCCATACGGGCTACAAATAATTGACAGCCTTTCCTGTAACACTTCTTCAACTGCATGGTTGAGATTTCTCTAACAACCACAGCCCTAGGAATTCCTTGGACTATTTTTCGATTTCCCTCCTCTTCTAGGCATGTAAACTTCTTGTTATGACAGTCCAGAAGGGCATGGTGCTGGTCCAAACAGTCCATCCCAATTAAGAAGTCGTAAGAACCTAAAGGCATAATATTCAATTCATCCTTCGTGTTCAATCCGTTCACATCTACAGAACATGACTTAATCAACTCAGTGACCTTCCTCTTGGTTCCTGTAGCCAACTGCACTAACCAAGACTTTTCATGTTTGCTTCTTGATAAATGCAAACTTTCCACCACCCTAGGGTCTACATAACTATGGCTAGCCCCCGAATCAATTAAAATAATAATTGGTCGGTTGTTAATCATTCCTTCCACTTCAATCATGTGTGATTGAAATTTTGCTTGCTTGTTGTCCAGGGCTGCGTAGATCCTTGGCATCCTGTTGCCCATGTCTTCCACAGTTTCAGCTTGCTGAACATTGTGGACGATTCTCGCTTTATATTTTTTGTGGGGGAACTCTTGGTACCTATGGTTTCCTTTACAGCCCCAACACTCCATAGGTGGCAGTCTGGGCATTTGTTCATCCACTTTAGCCTTCCTGGGCTCCCGAAAGGATGGCTGTCCCTGAGGACTATTTCTGAAAAAAAGAGGCTTGTTTCCCTTCAGCCTCTGCTCTTTCCTGAACTTCTTCTGATCATCCCAAGCCTTTCGAAAAGTAGGCCTTTCTCTTTTTTTTTCATACAAGNTTCTCGCTTTATATTTTTTGTGGGGGAACTCTTGGTACCTATGGTTTCCTTTACAGCCCCAACACTCCATAGGTGGCAGTCTGGGCATTTGTTCATCCACTTTAGCCTTCCTAGGCTCCCGAAAGGATGGCTGTCCCTGAGGACTATTTCTGAAAAAAAGAGGCTTGTTTCCCTTCAGCCTCTGCTCTTTCCTGAACTTCTTCTGATCATCCCAAGCCTTCCGAAAAGTAGGCCTTTCTCTTTTTTTTTCATACAAGCATTTTTCCTTTCTTATTGTTTCTTCCATAGTCTTGGGATCATCATACTGGATTTTGTCACTAATGGAAGGTGGCAGTCCACTCAGATATCTATGAATCTTGACAGCCTCATCTTTGATGAATGGAACATACTTTAGTAGTTCCAAAAACCTTTGTTCGTATTCATCAATGGTCATGCTGTCTATCTTGAGTTTGAAGAACTCCTTCATCTTTCCATCATAGTATCTTTTAGTCAGGTATTTCTTCTTGAAATACCCCTTGAACTCCTTCCAAGTGACATCTTTCTCTCTGATGTGTTTCACCTACACAAACTGATCCCCCCACATGGATGCTTTTCCTTTCAATTGATACATTGCAATACTTCCTTCTGCATGAGCGGAATAATTCTGCAGTTGGAAATATTTCCTCATGCCAAGCAACCAGGTTTTGACATCTTCCTGCTTCTTATGTTCTCCATCAAATGTTGGAGGCTTGATCTTGTTCATCTCTCCCTTCAATTCATCCACTCCAGATCTTTGGTGTTTTTTGGTAGGGGACGAGCTTGAACTACTACGTGCCTCCCTACTGGAATGCTTTGGGGAGTGATGATGATGTCTGCTACCACTCCTCGATCTTCTTCTCCTTTCAAGGGTTTTGACACTTCTTGATCTTCTTTTCCTCTCAGGGGTCCTGCGACTCTCTGTCTTGCTTGAGTCACTCCTCTTCTCCAATTTCCTTTCTATTCTTTCTAGGCTCTTCAACATTTTTAAGATTAATTCACCTTGCTGATCCCTGACCCTCATGAGCTTTCAGCTATCAGCTCGGTGAGCCTAGGCATCTTTCTGCAATCTTTCAATGAGTTTCATCATATGTCCTTCCTTATCCATCTCTTTTCTGTGCCCATTAGAGTTTGATCCTTCGATTCCCAAGTTGACATCCCTTCCTACCCTTTTGTCCTCTATTTCAGAGGCAATCTGTACCTCTTCCATTTGTATACTTGGTTGTCCTGACACCCATTGAACTTTGCAGACACAATGTGCAGTCAATTGGAGTTTGTCAGGCTTATCCTTTAACAAAATCACAATATTCATAAACCAACGTGAGTGAGAAAACGTTTTGACTTCACAAAGTTTTCTGAGCTCTGACGGCTCTGCAAATTTCAGGACTTCGGGACTTCAGGTTTTGGGGTTTTGGTCCATGAGGCTTTCACACTCACTTTTGGGACTTCTGGCTTCGGGGTCTCAGTCCATGAGATTCTCAACCCCTTGTCACTCCAATTCCCGAATTCTGAAATTTTGATTTACTTTACTCTCTGGGCCCACAGTACAGATATCGCCCTTAATCACGGTGGCACGTGGCATGTTTAGGAAGGTTCACATCACCTTCGACGATGTCATCGGGTCCCACCATTCTTGCTTGTCTTCTCAACTCACTGACACATGGTGCACACCCATGTGTCTACGTCCATTCCAAGGCAATCCAACGGTTAGACTTCTCTTCGATCTACGACGCATATCTTTTCAGTGTTTTGGGGTTTCGACATCGGGATTTCATGCATCCCCACATCTCGAACTTTCGTTTGCCAAAATTTTGAAATTACAGTCTATTCTTCCACTTGATTCAACGGTCACTTATGATCTACGGTGTAGATTGTTTCAGAATTTAGCGTATCGCGATTTCCGCGTTCCTGTGCAAATCCAAAGGGTTTTTAAACACTGAGCATGTTTTCCAGGTCTGACGATCGTGAGGGTTCTCCTTTCCTCCCGAATAGATCCTAAGGATCTAACACTTCTGGTGTGGAGTTCTCTCTCTCCCTGTGGCCATATACCACACTGGCTACAGTTTCATAACACTGCTACACCTCCTGAGCTTGGTAACACGGTCAAGTAACTCCTTGACACTTAGGAGCATTCAAAGGTCCGAAATTTGTCCTCCAGACATAATTTCTCCTCAAACCCTCAGTCCAAAGACCACTCAAATGGCCCATCTAGGCTCAACGTCGAAACCTTGGCTATGATACCATTCTGTAACATTCCTGACCATCAATCCCATGGTCGGGCCAACATTACTATGTGGAATAACAATCTCATACTTAATTCTATATATAAGACATGCATTTAAGCAAATGAAACACATTTAAACTCAGAGTAACCATAAGAATTACTGCTATTATAAATAATCAATGGTTTTAACATTAATTCATATGCACAACAAAATACATGATAAATATAAATACACAGACATGCAGAAAAGTAATTAAAACATCATCTGGTACTTATCTTTGAAACGGTGGTAATTCCACCAACTAGGTGCAGGCCTTCCACGAAACTCCCAGCCTTAGACCACACTGCTCATCAAGCTCAGCAGTGGGTCACCCCTGAGCTGGGAATAAGCTCCACTCCCAAGGCAAGGAATCCTAGGATAGGCTGAGGTTATAGGGAAAACACACAGTCACAAGGAAGGAATTTTCTCCCAGGAACCACTCATACTCACTGCCCACAGACTCTCCTTCCCCACATGCCTGTTCCACTCCAAGAGTATACACCTTCTCTATCACCTAGACAGTCCTTCAGCTGCTAACCTCCCTTGCCTTGGGTTTCAACAACAGATCGGACCAGAAGTCTCTGAGCTCTGTGGCAGCTATAGGGTTCCTTCTAGGAGTTCTGTCCTTCCTCTACGCACTCTCTCACCTAGAGAGAGTCTCTCACAGGCCCAACAACCTGTTCTTCCAACTTCAACCACCTCTCTCACCTAGAGAGAGTGTTGTACAAACTGGCCAACAAGCCACACATGATCAAACACTACACGTCCACCACAATCAACGAGAATCCAGACACGAACACCCCAAGGCAGCTACATACAGGTGAAACAGTGTAGCCATGCTTAGCAGGGACGAGACACTTTCATTTTCTCAATCTGGCAACATGGAATAGACTCACACTCTTGATTCTCAGGGATGTTTGACTAGTTGTCCACGCAGGGGTCAATTCAGACTCCACGGTTTAGAACAGAGAAGGGGTGTACCAGCTTCCAGAACAAACATAGACTTTTCCCAAAATTAACACATGCTTCTGGTTCAAGGGATGTACAGTTCAAAAGATGCACGAGGTCTCCTGCAGAGGTCAGACCCGTTCACGCTCAAACGGTCAGATAGAATGGAGGTGCCCCCCCCACCACGACTCATTCAGCCGTTTTATCTGCATGTGCTTGGGTTGACACTTGTCACCCATGAAACTGCATGCGTTCCTCCCCATTTGGAAGTCACTTTTCATTCCAAAAGAACTTAGGATAAAACATATATTTAACATGGTCTTCCTTGGAATAATATTAAAATATTATTCCCCAAGGACTTAAGCCCCTAGGCTCAACACTTAGCCCCTCTTCCCACCTTCTAGCCCCTAATCTCTTGCTCACTCTATGGAAGCTTAGTCCCCCATCACTCATTCATCATGGTTAGTCTGCACGCGACGATGTTTATATTTTTATTAATAATGTGCATAGATACACGTACAAAATCAGGCTCTTGGCCTTCAACACTTAGGCTCTCTGGCCTAATAATCACATAAGCCCACCAGCTTATATTAACTTGGCTCACCAGCCTATAAAAACATAATTACAATTCATTTCATAAACATGATTTACAATGGGCTCGGCCTTGGGGACATTACAAAAAACCTCTGCAAAAACCTTTGCTAGAAGGTGTTCTTCTTATAATGATTGGAAGATTTGGTTGGAAAGACATAGATACATCTTCAATAACAGAATCCACTTGAGAGTGATTAAATCACACTCTCGTGGTCTTATTAATAAAACAATTCTCTCCAAAGGTATTAACGTTAAGCTTTGCATGGTGGATTGGAGTTCCCACGAATAACAAAGTATAGTCCTGGGCTCTCTCAGGGACTGATCTAGTTAAAGAATAGAGGGATACATAATATTATGGTGGTGGTAGATTCTACAGTCATCATTCAATGCATGCATTACAACATGATTCCTAAAGACATTTGTTTGACTAAGATTATTCAAAGGGAACAATCATTTGAAGCAAATAATGATTACATTGAGTTTTATCAGGTCTTGTTTAAAGGAAGGAATTGCATCAAAAAATATTTTTGTGACTAGTTATGCCCTGCCCGGTCCTGGCATTAATGTGCTCAGGTTTAAGTCAAGAGATCCCATTATATATTGATAAACTCCAAGGCTAATGAAGGAGCAACAATTGAAATGTAAAAATTAAGGATAAATGGGGGAAGACTTCTCATATCGTGCTCATATCCCACCACCCATGATATATATTTGACAACCATCATTTTAATGTGCTTGATTCAATGTGACAATTGTTGCATTGTGAGGTGGGTGACATGATGATTAATAATACCCCGATGGAAAGGAGTACATTCATACTTCACTCCACCCACAATGAATTATGTTATGGCAGTCTAAGTGGGATGACAAAGTAAATGTGCGCTCATGTCCAATCAATTAGCTTCAAGGAATATCTAGTAATCTCAAATCCACATAAACCATGAAAAAAATGTAAAATTAAAATTTAAGAAAACAAACAACATAAATTGTTGTGTGTACTTAAACCCATCATTATCATATCATGTGATTTTGTAACTACATAATTTTATAAAAATATTATAGCCTTACGGATTTATAATATCATATTTGAATATTTAATTTTGTAACTATATAATTTTATAAAAATATTATAGCTATTTGATTTTGTAACTATATAATTTTATAAAAATATTATAGCCTTASGGCTTTATAATATCATATTTCAATATTTATAAAAAGGAAACTTTTATGTATTAAGAATCTAAGTTTAATTTAAGATTTATCTCGTTTATTATAAATAGGATTATCATCAAGTTTTTTGGGAGAAGTTTTCTTGATTATTCCATATTCATACGTAAAATCCACATTTAGGTGTGCAAGTAATTTACTACTTTGGTTCTTTGCTTTTTATTTTTATGTTTTGATTTTCAATTATAGCATATTTTTGATTCTCAATTTTAATTCCTTATGTCTTTAGAATAGTAATGTCTCTAGGTACATTACAACTTTGAATTAGGTACATTATAAGTTGGTGTTTTAAGTTTATGGTTTTGAAAAATGATTAAGTATGGATATATGACAATTTCAAGAATCATGTGATTTGATAGTATAGATTTTGAGATCTAATGTTTTATTTCTATATTTACTCTTGTTTTATTGACTTCAATATAGGTCTGATGGTCTTGATAGGCCTCAACCAACATCACAAAGATGTTGGGAAGCCTCTAATGGCTAGCGCTTCACCATAAAATGCAATAGTTATTGTGGAAAGCAACAAAGGTAGTGGATGATAATGATAATGGTTCCCCAAAAGGAACCTCAAAATTTTGTATCAAAAGTTTACTGTGAGGTAATTCTAATTCTATCTCTGCTTTTACTATTGAAATCATTGTTGAACAATATGAATCTACATGCAATACATACGTAGAGGAAACCTTTTTAGAGTTTTTGTGGGGTGAGTGTCACCTAAAGTCGTTATATGTAGTTGGGTTAGGGACTCATAGGAGCCATGTTGTTGGCATTGTCTACAACCACACAACCTCACTAAAGGCTTATTTCCTTTCAAGTTTGTCTCTAAGGCCCATGTCTTCACTACTACAATTGGGGTGGAAATTCAAAGTTTGAACCCTACTACATTTGGGGTGAAAATTCAAAGTTTGAACTGACATTTGTTGGGAAAAATATTTTTTAACGTCAAAGAAGCAATGAAAGAATGTGAAATCTATTGTTTTTTTTTACAATTTTATCCCTTATAAATGTCACTTAAGAAACAACATGCATGTGACATTGATTAATTGACATTATAGACATCATGTAAGCAAAGCCACCTTTCTATTTCTCACTTTTCTATCTTCAAATAAAACTTACGTCAATATATCCATCGCTTATGCAATGTTTAAGTTTTTTTTTTTTAAATGGACGAATATTTTATAATTTTAAATGTGTTTGTTGATGAAGTTTTTTCAATGCCATTGAAAAGATTGACGTGCAAAAGAAAACAATTGTTTTCTTGAAGAGTAGGGATTAGGTGACATAATACTATCGGTAGTTTTTCTACCCATAATCAAAATTTTGCTCGGTTAAGATTTGTTAGTACCATTTGAATTTTCTAGTGAAATTCTTTGGATGTATTCTTATTATACTAATGAATGGCTTGAATATTTGTTGAAATAGAAAACAATGTCAAATAACCATAACTCAGGCATTTGTGCATCCAACCGGTTGGCTTATATACTATGTATAATCAATGAATCTTCTGCCCTCATTGTGGTGGATGTTGATCTTGATGAATTCAATTGTTCTGTGCATACAAGAAATGGTGATGAACCATCTCAAAATCATCCCAAACCTCCTGATATTGGTGATGGGAAATGCTATTTCTCTTGCATGAAATGCAAAGGCATAAAGAGAAGAATAATTAATGGGTCAACAACTAGGAAACATTGCTTGGAGAATGAACATCTAGAAGGGGGACCCAATATCACCCCTTGTTAAGATAGAAAAAAACATGATTTTTGCCATTTTTTAATAGTTTTAAATGTTTAAATATCTCAATACTAACTATATTTATTTATTTGTAATTACAAAGAGAAAAACACATATGCTTGGAATTTCTAATGCTACAATTAATAGTAGAGAGGGTGAAGGTAATAGAATTTAACTTGATCCTATGGAAGAAAATAACATCAATATTATTAAGAATAAAGGTATAAATAGGTTGATCCATGACAACTTTGTTGCTATGGATAAGAACACACCTATGGATGAAATCTCTGAAGATATTCATGATGTACCTCTTACTGATAAGACACGGAATCCCTATACAAAGACCCAAAGATAAGTCTTCTCTTTGCTATTTTGTTGTTGGTTAACTTGAAGCTACTAAATAGTATTTCAAACACATGTACCATAGATCCTAATATATGGAAGGTGATTTGGTATATGAATACTATATTTTGTCTTTTTTTGTGTGATTGTAGCATATAGGACCTTAATATTCATTATTCAATAAATCAATTTATTTTTTCTTGTAGATTGTTAGGCGATATCCTCCTACCACCATAAAATATTTTACCTCACACATATCGAGAATTGTGTACCATTATGAAAGATATAGGAATCTAGTATCACATAATTGATGCATGTCCTAATGATCATAGTATATATTATAGACAATATGAAACAAAGTTTGGATTCCTTGAATGTGGGTGAAGAGTACCCCTCTGTACTTCATCGTTGATAGCGGTAGCCAGAAGAACCTCATCTCAACAGAGGTTGTCAAGCGACTCACCTTGCTGACAACGCCGCACCCGCAACCCTACACCATTAGATGGCTCCGCCAAGGAGACGATGTTCACGTTGGATAAGGAGACCACGTTCGCGTCATCCAACAATGGCACCGGTCATATGGCATCAAGCCCTTCAAAGATGAGGTATTATGTGATGTTTCCCCTCTCGAAGTTTGTAATGTTATTTTGGGCCAACCATATTTTTGGAAACACCATGTTGTATATGTGTCTAGGCCTTGCACTGTTATTATTACTTTGAACAAGAAATTGTACAGGATACCAGAGGCAGTCCCACCTAGTGCTATTTCCTTGATCTTTGCCAAGCAATGAAGGAAGGCCATATCTCAGACGGGAAATTTTGTCTTCTTCGTGATTCACTCTCAGAATGAGCGAAATATCACAACCACATACAGGGTCTCTGTGACCGACCTCTCCACACAGTAGAAGCAAGTGGATAAGGTCGTGGACCCATACTCAG
>JASDQU010739828.1:63895-85561 GCA_032191745.1 Picea mariana | reverse complement strand
ATTTATGAACAAGAAAGTAAGTTAACTGAAATTAGACGATCTAATATATTACTTAACTCAATTACTAGCTAATATACTAAGCAAATAATTGACAAACAAACCTAGAAATGCTCCAAATCTGCCCTGCGTATGATGACTCCTTAAGCTGGTTGGAGGAAGAAATTCACACCAATTATTCCTTAAGATTCTCGAAACGATCAGTTGTACTGCTTCTCGAAATATGTTATAGGACAAACATGAAAGAAATCATAACAGTTTACAATGATAAGCCTCTGCAAAAGGGAAACCTATAATGCAGAAAATTCATATAACAATTCGGTTAATGAATAAGACAAAGCTATAATTCATAAAATGAATCAACAACTGTTATGTTCTTTATCTCCTTGGAAGCAACAAGACATGTATAACAATAAGAGATTACATCACTTGCATTTGATTTAGACAACAAAGTGATACTAAACCATGAACAGAATGATGTACAAAACTTGGAACAAAAAGTCGATAAATTGAGAAGCGAAAGTTATAACAACGCAACAATTCTGCTCCAGTTTGAATATGAATTACATATGCTTGTTCTTCCAAAACTAATGATGATCCTTATTACAAAAAACCATAGGTTTATATAGGTCTTTTCACAAGATAACTTCCTTGTGAATAATAGCAAGTTGTTTACAAAATCTGGGAAGATATTCCCTAAATCTGATCCAAACTTATCAACCTAAACCAAAACCAAATCTAAAATATCCCTTAAACTGTTACAGCAAGCCCATTTGATCACTCCAATTCGTATGTACCTGAAAAGAGGCAAAAATAAACAAGTTTAAAAGATATTTTAGTTGCAAAATCATCAAAAAAAATCAACTTTTCTAACTACATAACAGAACCAATCAATTCTATAGCTAATCTAAGTTAAGAAAAGACCTCTTTTAATCCAAATATAACTGAAATATATTCAAATAGATATTTGATTACTAATCAAATCAAAACAAAATATTCAAATCAAAACAAACCAACACTGCCATGCTAAATTAGAACAAACCAAATCTTAATTTAATCTATTTCAATTAAAACAAAAATCAAATAAATCTTTGCAACAAAATCCATCCATAGTTTTTTTTTTTAATGCTTGCTCTAATTCCTCCTTTTCTACTGTCTTTGTTTCCTCCTGTTGGTATTCTTGGAAAAGCCCTTGATCTATAACCAATCATGTTGTAAAGGAAACTCATTAGTCTTGTCTGCTGTCACAGGTGCAACAGTTGGCTGTCCAATAAATTGCTTTGTCACCTTCCCCTGCTGCAAGCCTGCCTCTGCCCTGCAAGCCTGCCTCTGCCATTTATATTAAGTAGAGATTTGACAATCGAGCCACTAGAAAGATGGTATTTACGTCCTCTTGGGTTTGTATATTCTGTTTTAATCTCATGTCCAGAGATCCATTGAACTCATCATCAATGTAGGTAATGAAATTTGACTGGAAAAAGATTTCTCATCCTCCAAATCAGTAATGCCAAGTTCATTGAGGGATGCTTCCAGGGTGCCCTCCCCATTAAATAGAGGGCCCACTGTATTTGAATACAAAGGCTCACCCTCACTGGCAAATTCAGTTGCAGACCTTGAATCTGCCACTGATACGGATATCCCCTTGCATGTATCCTTACCTGAAATATCACTCATAGGTTCTGAAGAACCAGTTTTCTGCAAGGATTGAATTGCCATATGATTTGCTTTCTGTCCTGATGTTTTATCGTGAATATTTCACATGTCTTTTAAGGAATCACTAATCAAACTGGATGGACAGACTACAGAACCATGTTCCAGCAATGGCATAGGTAAGATCTCTCCTATTTCCTTTCTGACCAGCTCAGCAGTAGCCCTTGAGGAGACATTCATATCATCAACTTTAGTTGTTGTAGATGAATCATTCTGTGCAATGCATCTTAGGGTTTTGAGTGTCTTCCGTGGGGATATTATATGTCTTCCTCAAATGAAAAAGATCCGAATTGTAAGACAAAACCTTGTCATCACCCATAACTATCCTCTCATCTGGAAGAGGCAAGAATGGTTCAACACTGCTGGCCCCTGTGGCACATCCCTGCACAAATATAATAGCACCCTTTAGAAACAGTCAGATTACATGCGTAGCAGAAGTACCAATGCTATTTCATAAAGTTGCTTCTACTAGATGTGAATGTACAAACTTTTGATGCAAGTGATCATTCACTATTACTCTCATCATCATCTTTTCCAATAGATGTTGGAAGCTCTTTCAAACTTCAAGATGCAAATATCCTTAACATTCTTAAAGAGCTGAGTTTTCCCAAGTCATCAGGTAACTTTTGAAGAAGGTGACAGTTAGTGATAAACTACTTTTACATTGAAGACATGTCACAAATCCCAGGGGGCAACTCCTCCAAATCACACAAATGATCCAAGTTAAAATCTAGCATTATGGGACGCGTTAGGCTCAACTGGATGCTGTTGAAGTTGTACATATTTCCAAGCCTTGCTTAGTTCTACAATTTTGTTATCAGAATTTGTATCTGAGCTAGATGCCCCATGAACACCACTTTCACCGTCACATGTTCCATAATGTTGTGTTCTGCAGCTAGCTAAATCTTGCCTATTAGAAGCATCCGATGAGCTCACTATTAAGGAATCAATAACATCTTCTTGCATGGATACTGCCATATTTTTATTTTTACTACTTGTAGCATCATCTCCAGATGTATCACAATTGCTTCTGCGATCTAATTCAGCACTTTTCACATCATTTATAACCTTGTCATCAGTAGTGTTTTGATGAATCTTTGTATTTGACACAKAATTGTTATGTCCTGAAGGTAGAGGCCAGTTCGACCAGTCCTCTCTTTTTCTTATCTTATCACCCTGCACTTCGATCACATTTGAGCTTCRCAGTGCATCCAGAATGAAATGAACATTAGTTTTCATGCTGGTTGAATTTTGCAATAATTGAGATGGGCATCCATCCTCGCGCATCCATACACGAACGCAAATAGTGTTTAATAAGATTCTCAAAACTGAAATAGTATTCGATTTGTTTGATTACCATAGCACGCAAAGGTGAAGGTTCATGTCCAGGCATGAGAACACTAGGAGGTGAAGCATGAGGAAAATAAGGTGCACCCCTTATAGGTTCTGGCGGTGCTGCTGGGACATAGTACATCGGCCCATGAAATCCTGGAGCATTTATAAATGCTGGAGATGGGCCAATAAAAGGAGGTGGTGGTCTGAGAAAATTTCTTGGTCCAACTCTTGTTTGCATGTTAATATTGTCTCTTGCATTAAATCCTCGGTGAGAATTCCACCCATGATTAAACCTTCCTCYCTGCTCCCRCACATTGTTACGTCTATTACCAAAATTGTTGGGAAATGTATTTGTATCACCTCGCTGAAAGAATCCCTCCAATMTCTGCTGCTGGAAATTTCTAGCATGGTCCATACTTCCAGGGCCTGGTATAAATCCTTTCAATCCAGTTTCCAAGGCAGCAGGACCCTTGAAAGAGAGYTCAGGMTGAATTTCCTGATTGGGGATCATTTGATTTGAGCTACCAGGCAAGATGTAGTCCTGAAMTGGTACAGGTGGAGACACAGCTGCAATCGGAAACATAGTTGGTGTAGGATCCACTGATGGCATGCCATTAGCAGCAGCACTACGCCTGCCACCTGACTTCTGCTTTGATCCAAGGTAGTCTTCTATATCGACATCTACAGCCAAGTCATCAAATCCCTGTTTTGACTTTACACCATCCAAACCTCCATCAATGCAAAGAACACTTGCTGAAGAGGATACAKCAACAAGAAGATCTGGGACCCATGGCTTTAACTCACTCGAGCTCTTCAAACACAGATATAGCAGTTTTGCAGCGTATATACAGATGAAAATATATTTCCAGTCAATACTTGTGGACTTATGAGATGCAAATCATTTCTCAATTTGCTGATTCATATACAGAATAGATGCAAATTTTTAAACATCTTGCCTTTACTAGAACCTGTGTCACCAGACTTAAAGCGTTGATATCAGCAATTATCTTCAGAAAATTTGCATTTATCCTGGCCACGAGAACAATCCTCCAAACAAAAAATACAGATGGGAAACCCTAGAAACGCCAGAAACTTTCACAGGTCGCCTAAATAAAGAGGTATTCAGATCTTGCTCTGAAAAAGTCAAACCATAATGCAAAAAGACCAAAGTTACCTCAGTATGATTCATGAATCTAAGGAGACCATCGAGCATGAGCATGGCAAGTGTGGAGGCAGGCATTTACAGCTGTAACCACCAATATCCATTGCTTAACCAATGTATCGATCATACCAATGATTACAAAAATAGCCATAGGTATTATACATGAATATCCATACATCTTATGAAACTAAGATTGAGTATGCCAAATGCGAAGCCAATCCAAACATTAATGTATTGAAAATTCAATGAAATCCAATCACACAATCAACATAAGAATGTCCAATGAGTATACCAATACGTGTGAGTGTTATACCATAATGTTCGAACGCCCGACATGCAGCTCAAAACCCAAAATCATGTTCTCGCCAATCAAACGTTTAATCAAGGTGTCAAATGCATAAATTGATACGCCAAGAGCTTACAACAAGGATCAACAATAAGGATCACAAAAGATAAAACTTGACCCCCATGCAATTCAATGAATCAATGTTCAGGCAAGTCACAAAACACGAATCCAAAGGCTAAATATCTTCAATAGAACTGAAGTATGAAACCAGATCAAAGGATATTGCCGATCATGTAAAGATCAATAAAAAGATAGGCGCAATATGCATGATGACACAAAAGATATTGGAAGTTCAGATAATGATCGAAATTTGACCTTGAAAGGAGAAATATTCATGCTTACACTCGTTAAGACTTAGCGAAGATAGGCGTACGGAAAGGCGCAAAGAATAAAATCGTCGTTCATATGAAAATTGCGACGAAAAATCAATGTTTGCGAAACATTGGTGTAGGCAGCTTATGAGGTAATGAAAAAATGTGAATTGGCTGCCAACACTACTTGGAAATGATGATCCATATGTTGCTTGTCCTTACTAGCCTTGTAATGGGCATAACTCTTTTACAATTGTTCATGCATTGCCTGATGCACCATTTGGATTTTCTAAATGAATTTTCGAGCTCTGTCTTCATCTCTATGCCCATTTGAATCAACAGCTTTCCCAAAAATCAAATCCAATTGAGATTTAGGAAGGTACCCAAAACAAGTCTCAAATGGAGATATTTTTGTAGAAGAATGCAAGGCTCAGTTGTAGGCATGTTGCACATAGTGTATTTTTTCATCCCAAAGCTTAGGATGTTTGTTGCAGTAACCCCAGAGCAAATGCACCACTGTTCTGTTGACTTCCTTTGTCTGTGGATGAAAAGCAATACTTCTCTTCAGCTTGGTGTCCATCAATCCCCACAAACTCGACCAAAATTCCCCAAGAAAGATAGAATCGTGATCTGAAACAATGGATGTAGGCAATCCAAAGTGAACCTAAACATGTTGAAAGAATAAGTGTGTGGTTTTTTCAGTTGTCACTTGCTTCTTACAAGGAATCAAAATACACATTTTTTTGAACCTATCTACAATTACATACAAGTAATCGTGACCTTTCTTGGACATAGGTAAACCCCCTACAAAATCCATAGAGATCATTTCCCATGGATGAGAAGGTACAGGAATAGGTGTATACAGACCCAACTTTCCATTGGTGGGTTTACTAGTAGCACATAACACACACCCTTTTACATACTTGGATACAATTTCCCTCGTCCAAGGCCAATAAAAAAATCTTTGTAAATGAGCTACAATTTTTCCTATCCCAAAATATCTAGAAATAAGAGAAGTATGAGCTTCTCTAATTACATGAACTCTTTCATATTTGGGAATACAAAATTGTTAAGATGGTAGAGTAACTTTCCCTACAAACAATAATCTTCCATTTGTGAACCATGGGTTAACCTCTCATATACATCTTTAAAGTACTCATCCCTAGCATATTGTTCAACATAATTGTCATGTGTTAAAGAATCATTCTGCAATACAATAGATGCATTAATAGGAGGTCTGGATAGCATGTCAACCACTTTTTTATTTATACCCTTTTGATATCTAATAACCAAATGAAATTGTTGTAGAAATACCATCCATCTAAAATGCCTTGATTGTTGTAGCTTTGTTTGTGATTAGAGATATTTTAATAGTTGATTATCTGTGTATGATTGTTTCTTTACCTATGCTTCCGCTTTTTAACACTTTGTACTAAAGCATACAACTCTTTATCATAGGTAAGATAATTAATAACAAGTTTCAAAAAGGTCTCTAAATGGTAACATATTGGCTTATGTTGTTGTATCAAAATTGCCCCCATGGCATATCCACTTGCATCGGTCTCTATCTCTAATGGTTGTTGTAAGTCTAGTAATGCTAACACTGGGGATGTGTTGGTCTTCTCTTTTAATGTATTGAAGGCCTTTTTTCGCTTTCCTCCCCATTGAAAGACCTATTTCACACTAGTCAAAGCATGTAAAGGAGATGCAATAAACAAGAAGTTAGCAATAAATTTTCTAAAATACTGGATTGCTCCTAAGAAGATTCTAACTTTTGTTGTTGATGTAGGCTTGAGCCAATTTAAAATCACTTCAAACTTAGAGGGATCTATTTTCAATTCACCACCCCCTACAATAACCTGAGTACACTATTGAAGTTTTTCCAAATTCATACTTTGACATGTTTACATACAATTTCTAATTTTTCAAAGTATCAAAAACTTGTCTAACATGCTTGACATGCTCACCCCGAGTTATATTGAACACAAGAATATCATCTAAGTAGAATATTACAAAATCATCAATGAATGGTCGAAACACATCATTCATCACATGCATAAAAGTTGTCGGGGCATTACAAAGCCCAAAAGGCATCACTAACCATTCAAAAAATCCATGCTTTGTTTTGAAAGCGGTTTTCCATACATCACCTTCTGCAATACGAATATGATGATAACCACTTCTCAAGTCTAATTTAGTGAAATAAACAACATCTTTCAATGGATCTAATAAATCATCAATTTGAGGAAGAGGGTATTGATTTTTCATTGTGATTTTGTTTAGTGCACAAAAATCAATGCACATACTCCATGTGCCATCCTTCTTTGGTACCATTACAATAGGAGATCCACATGGAAATGAACTTGGCTTGATGACTCTCTTATCAAGCAAGTCTTGAACTTTCTTCTTGATCTTAACATTCTCAATCACATAGATCATGCACATGCCAATATTAGGAAGAGGGGCATATGCAGTTGAATATCATGATGAATCTCCCTCTTGGGAGCAATCCTTCAGGTTCATGAAATATCTCTTCATAGTTAGAAATGACTTTAACCAATTCATTATTATGAGAAGGATCACAACCATGAAAAGCATCATATTTTTCAACATCTTTGGCTTTCACAATTATGAGTACAAAGTTTTTTCTATCATTTATGAGTCTCTTTGTTTTCCCTGCACTAACAAGAGATAAGTTAGTCTTCATGTTGTGTGTTTTTACAATATATTCAACTCCATATTTGGTGAGATGATATTTGTTCTCCTCACCGAAGAAAATGGCTTTCTTGTTATACAAGTAAGGGCTTCCCAATGCTATTATGCAAATATCAAGGGCAAATACATCCAGTTCAACCTCATCAACAAATTTAGAAGTGATAGCAAATCTAAGTTTACATTGTTTGTTTACTTGCAACTTTGCATTATCACATACCCAACTGAGAGGATAAGGGTTCTTATAAGGTTTTGTCACCAATCCAAGTTTCTTGACAATTGCTTCAGATATCATATTTACTTGGGAACCAATATAAACAAGAGTATCAACTTTTGTATGCTTAGTTATCACCCTTATGTGAAAAATCTCACTTCTTTTCTTTTCAAAATTAGCAGACTGAATTGAAGAGCTAGTACTAACATGAGAATATGTTTTCCTTGCACTCTTGTAGCTATGGTCTTGGTTTCGTCCCCTGAATCAGATCCCAAATCTTGTTGTATTGTGGCAACAATCTTTTGTTATCCTTTGCCTCCAAACCTTTTAGGCCTTAGCTCAGGATGTAGCTTCCAACAATGAGCATCATCGTGCCCTTCCTTTTCGCAATGAGATCATGTTGGCTTTGCTTCTACTTTTCTTACTATAGTTTTCTTTTTGCCTTTCCCTTTTTCTTTGAATTCGCCTTCAGTGAACTTGGATGGGTGCTTCTTTGTGAAATCACTTTGCATATTCTTTCCTCTGGATTCAAGATGAGTAGCTTGGACACATACTCCATCCATATTAGTGGGACTAAATAAAAGAATAATATGGTGAATATAGTTATGCAAGGAACCAATGTATTTTAGAATAGTTTCTTAAGAATATAATGGAAGATATAAAGCCAATGATTTCTTCCTAAAATCTTTAGTAAAACTTTTGCTTACTTTTCCCTTTTCCTTGCCTCAAATTTTTCCATTCCATAATTGCTTTTTGTGTATATCCCAAAGGATAGAACTATTTTTTTTAATGCAGATGTGAATTTAGACCAAGACGAAAGAATCTTACCATTCTTTTGAACACCTTCTTGAAGTTTAATTTCCCACCAAATCAACGTTCTACCTTCAAGTCAAAGATAAGCCAATTGAATATTTACCTTTTCTTCATCAATTTGTTGAAAATGACAATAAACTTCTATTTGTCGAATCCAAATATCAAATCTCTTTGCATTAAGCAAGCCATTATACATGGGTATGTCGAGCTTGACATCCAACTTCAATAATGGCTTCTTTGAAGCAATCTTCTTATGAGGAGACGGAGAAGGAGAGGGAGGAAAAGAAGGAGGAGGAGGAGGTGTCTTGTATGGAGGAAGAGCATCCTCATTCTTGACTTGAATTATGATTTATCCTATTTGTTGTCCTATTTCATTGTAGAAATCTTCCACCATTTCCTTCATCAAACTAAATGCCTCAAATAATTCCTCTTCATATTTAAAAGGATTCGTTCTTTGATCTGAAATTGATCTTTTAAAGACTATGGTTAAGTTTATGCATGAGTTGATTTACCATTTAGGATTTAATAAGAAAGAGAAGAAGCTTAATGAAAGAATGTTGTAACCATCATAAAGAATTCATAACAAAAAATAGACATAAGGAACAACAAACCATAAAACCAAGCTTGATAATGGAGTTCGGCACAAGTTTGCCTACATCTCTGGGCCTTTGTCTCTGTGGGGGAGGATTTCTTATTAATCTTCAATGCTGAAAAATTACATCAAAAGTATATCAAATGGATCACAAACTGGTCTGGTTGTGTTATGCTAGACCTCAAGAATCCAACATAACTAACGGCATTGAAAAAGACTGAGGGTAGCTCCCGGAAATGGCCTCCAAAGTTCGCTTCCTCAATAGCTTCCCTGCATAAAAATGGCTTAAGCTTCCAAAATCTTCAGCATTATGTTGTTTCTGAACCTCTTAAGGCTGTCAAGAACGTATGGTTTTTATATATTCTTAGTTGGGGGTCACCTCCCAACTTCCTCCCAAGATCTGGCCTCAAAAAGGGCTCGAGATCCCCCAAAAATGGTCAAAATCCACAAAAATCAAACTGAAGAATGCAAAAAAATCCAAACTTTGGGTTAAAAAACCCACTTTTGAAAAATGTATGGGTCACTCCCCTTATCCCTTGGGCCCATGGTCACATGGAGGCGCCATGTGGCCTTGAGTTGGGTCGCACCCTAGTCTTTGGTCCTTGGTCTTCGACCCTTGGTCGCGTGGCATATCATATGGCCAAATGTCAGTTCAAACAACACCTGCTAGCAGTAGTAGTCCTCTGGTCCACAACCAATGGTCACCTGGAAGGTGCTTTGGTTGATGGGCTAGCCCTGTCAATCGAGTGCTTATCCCTCAAATACAACACTATACAAACTTAAATACAAACTCTGCCATATGTTTATCAAGAAACACTGGTAGCCCAGCAGGTTAGCGCAAGGAGGTTAGTTTGTTGGTTGTCCGGAAGGTCAGGGGTTTGACTCCAATGAAGTCCCAAAAAAAATTTGAATCGACCCTCATTGGCCTCATCTAGGGTGCCACGTGGAACTCTGTGATTGGGCCACGTGTCACCTTTGGATTGGCCAACGTACATCAAGTCCTCAACACTGTCACCTCTACAGTCAGTGCCAACTCAGCTGCACAGTCCGCCCGTATGCCACGTGTTGTGCAAAAAACTCGCCACTTGTTGCCACATCATCTGCATGTATATTCAGATCTATACTACCACATGTCAAAATTTCACTAGGCCACATCATCGTAAGGACTGTCATGTCAGTGTCCATACAGTCCACGTGTCAAATTTGTACCGTGCCAACTCAGCTTGAAAACGCCAAATCTGTCTTCCACATGTCAGCCTCTGGTGTTGCCATGTCACCCTACTGATGTCATCATAATGTCATGTTGATGTCACCTACCATGTCATGATGATGTACTGTCGATGTCAGCAGTACATCCTCTGACTGTTGACTTTGGCTTTTTTTACTTATTTGGGAAAAAGTTCAGAACGCGATAACTTTCGCATATAGTGTCCATTTTCTGAAAAAAAAAATTATGGTCAGAATTGGCACGACGATCCCTACACAATGGTGATGGTTTAGTCTGATTCCAAGAACTTTGATTTTTAGGCCTTTCTAGATCCATTTTGGATCATTCCTCCCCACTAAGCCCTTTTGGTCTTCCAAAATCCTCCAAAGGGATATTAACCAGTCATCAAGTGCGGGATAGGCCTCCCCACTTGTCCTTTGTCTTTAAACTCTGTCTTGTGCACCTGTCACATCATAATCAATTGCATAATAACCATGACAATTGAAAGCATATTGTCAGCCATTTGAACTCATTCACATCGAACTGAATCCACTACCATCCATGTAGAAAACATTAGCAGCGATAACATCATAAATATGACTGAAAGTGAACCCATATGTTTGACTGGCTTGCATGACATTAACTTATCTTGAAGCAGATTATGATTGAACTTCCATTCTAAAACTATCTCATGTTCATGCTTAAGATCAACTGCTTTACTTGGTACAACTATAGGGGTATTGTTTGCATAAGTTGTCTTCTTTAATTGTTCCATTGTTAGAAGAGATTGATTTGCTTTTATGTGATGAGCATGTACAACATATTCAGTTCCCTTCTTAAACAAGTGATATTGATTATGTTCTCTGTATAAGATTGCTTTGTGATCATATAAATAAGGGCTTCCTAAGACCATTCCACATGTTTCTAGCGGCACCACATCACATATTACTTCATCCACATACTTATATGTAATTGCAAACTTTATGATACATTGATTTGTTATGGGCAATTTGTGATCTTTGCTTATCCAAATAAGTGAATAGGGTTTGTGATGCATCTTAGTGTTTAATCCCAATTTCTTAACCACTTATTCTGAAATTAAGTTAGATTGAGATCCACTATTTATCAATGTATCGAACTTAGTATGTTTCATAATGACCCTTATATAAAACAATTTACTTCTTGAATCAAAACCATCACCAATTTTATTTGTCAAACCAATTGTTGTGATTTTAGACTCATCACCTGAATCTAATCCCAAGTTTGTTGGTTATGTCAATGTTGCAACTTTTTGCCTCCCTTTACTCTCTTTGAACCACTTTGGTTTCTTCTCCGGGTGCAATTTCCAACAATGTTCATCATCGTGCCCTTATTTCTTGCAATGATTGCAAGAGAGCTTATCTTCCTTCATTGTAGTTGGGTTTGTTCTCTTCCCATTCCCTTTTCCTTTGCCATCCTTCTTTGAAGATGATTCCCCCGTTACACCAACTCCAGTTTTCCCTGATTCAATATACGTTGCTTGAATAGAAACCTCATCAACATTAGTAGGTCCAAACATAGATACAGTATTACGAATATAAGCAGGCAAACCTCCTATGTACTTGTTGATGCTTGAATCCGTTAGGACTGAAACGAAAACCTCGTGAGGATGTAATTCCCCCCGTGTTGTTATAGAGGGGGTACTCCTCTTTAGATTTTCGTAATATTTTTTAAATATTCAAAATGTGGGACTTGACAGAAGTCTATTGTAGTAATTCAAATAAACAGAAAGATTACAATAAAAGGGAAATGTTTTTGTTTTCTTTTTAAAGAAAGTTCCTGAGAAAGGACCATGAATAAAACATTTCACACAATTAAAGCAAATAAGCAAAATTTCCTCACATCCATCATAGTTTGGGATAAAGATTTATAATCACATAAAATAAAAAGAAGATGATTTGCATGCATAAGAGAACATTAACAGAGTGGACACATGGGAAACTAAAATAAAGATAATGATAGATCAACCTCAAACACTTTATATTCTGAAAACATGGTTACAAAGCACAGTCGAGATTGTTCCCAAAGTAGTTCTCTTGAAATTTCCAAAAAATATATAGTTTGTTACATATTCTTTGAAATTGTAAATGTGTTTGTCTTGAAGACTGGGATTGGGAATCCTGTAGACCATAAAGCAAATAAATACAAGAAATAAGCTTTTAGAAGGAAGACAGTGGGCGGTATAAAGATCATCAAGACTTGGTAAGAAGAAAAAAGGAGTTATCAGTCTTTGGTTAAACCATTCTAGTGAAAGAGGTGGAATAACTGGATGAAGGACTTGATAAAGAAAAGAAGGATGTGATCAGCGTAAACTTACTATGATGGTCGCTTGTGTCTTCATTTGCTCACTAATGTCCTTTTATCGTTTTCATCAACAACAAGAACTGTCTCAATTGCTTCTTGCCCTTCATTTGTAAGTTTATCGATAACCTTCTTGAACCATTCTTCGATGTAACTTTTCATAGGTGCCACGTTGATTTCATGTCGGATTTTAATATTGAATAGCTCCCCTCCAAATCTCGGAGATCAATGGAAATGCCATGTAATACTTGTTCAATATCCTGATTTTTTACAGAGAAATCCATGAGCCAGTTATCTATGGCATCCTCATTATATTCAATTATACCATAGAATTTTTCAATTGACAGTCCTTTAAAAATCTCAACTTGCTCATCGAACTCTTATTTTTTTTTTAGGATCAACTTGGGATCTTGGACTTCGTTAGTGCTTTCAACTAGGTCCACCTCTGTGAGCCTTTTGAAAATCTCTTCTCTCCTTGTTATGGCTTAGTTGCACGCCTGAACGATGTTGTTCAAGTTCTTTATTTTATCTTTTCAGCAGGAATTCAACTGCTTGATCCAACTTGGAGAGGGAAGGTCATGCTCTCTTCTCTTTAGCTCTAACATGTTGGAAACTTTAATACCAAAGGGTACCACGACATCAAGGTAAAAACCTTCTTCATTTTTTAGGTCAACCTGTAACTCTGGAAAATAACCAGGTAATTTCCTGAAATAGGTTTTTGAACAAGCTGATCTGCAATCTAGTAATATCTTCAGGGATGGTCGTGGGATTCTCCAAGAATTTAGGTAATATTTCCAGGTTGTTGTCATGTTTTTTCAAGAAGTCTCTGCAATCTTCACCTTTGAAGGTGAGTGTTGGCTCTGGGAGTTTCGGCATTTTACGGAACACTTGAGGAAAAAGAGAGACGGGAGAATGGTCTTGGAGTTGAATCATCCACTACCTTGGTATATACTTCTCAGCGCACCAGACGACCAGTTCCTTGTGGTCAAAAAATTCAGGAACACGACCTGCACAAGCAATTACAGATGTCCAAATTACTTGCTTCTAAGCAGAAGGGGATGAATAATAAGAGTACGTTCTAGACCACTGAAAGTTCTGGTCCTCTCGTCCAAAAATGTTCAAAGCATCTCCACATAATTGTTGTCAAGTTGTTGTTTCCATAAGTTGATGAGTGTTCTTTTTATCCAAATAATATTTGAAATGAGCGCTTGAGAGATATAATATAACCTTCCGCAAATCATGTTTTAATGTGGTTTAGTAAGGAATCTCCTTGATCCCTTTGCCTATTAATGACAATCTTTATGAGACCCACATGATGAGTTATTATCATTAAACCATACTAAATTCATATTGGGAAACGTGTGAAGGTGGCGAGGATGGATGAGAGCAAATAGCATTTGGAACTTTTGTGAACTCCCCAACCCGGGAACTCGCCAACCCCCGTTGCAAAAGTTTGAGAATTGACTAAGTTTTGTAACATGGTCGATCAGACTCAATATAGGAGAGAAGAGATACTTAGGAGCTCGAGGAGTCCAAAGGTCAAAATGTAGATACCAGATCGTTTGGGTACAAAATGTATGTCATGGAACAAGGGATATGAAAGCTTGAAACCCGCCAACCTGGGAACTTGAGACTGCAGAAACGGCTAAGTATAGAATAATGTGGTGGTCGGTCGAACTCATGATGTGAGAGTGTGGATGGAGATGAGGATTCGTGAGTCCACAAACCCRTCATTTTGGAAAAATGACTAAGTATAAGAACTATAAAGGGAGAATAGAGGGGAAGAAAAATAAAAGGGGAATTTGGGTAAGTATAGAAGAGGGAAAAGAAATGGACAAAAGAAGTTGGGAAAATAGAGAAGGGGAGGGAAATTTCGGAAGTGGTAATTGATCTCAAGAACTGGCTCCAATTGTGGGATGATAACCCCTTGTAGGTTGTCCAGAATTCAGATCCTTTCATGACCAGGTGCTTCCACCCATTGGGCTATGGATTCAGAATAAGGATATACAAACAAACAAAAAAAATGAAATTATGTACAATGAGAATGAGAAAGTCTTAGGAGAAGAAACCTTTCAAATGTTTCCCATTAACAGGCAACATTAATATTTTACCCTTCATGTCTTGGAGCATATAGGAGTTAAAACCCAAAATCTTCTCAATGACATATGGTCTGATTCAGAGTGCTTTGAACTTTGTATGCATGGACAGTTTCTCCTTGGCCTTGTTCCAAAGTAACACCAACTCCCCCTTCTGGAAATTATTTACAGTAGTGCTCTGATCAAAATATATTTTGACGCTCTACTGCCTCTGAGAATTTCGGTTCAAGGCTTTGCTTCGTTCTTCTTCCAACTTCAGTAACTGATTGATTCTCCTCTGGATGGGTGATATGTCTTATGTATCTTCAGTATTGAGCATAGAATTCAACGCATTGAGCTCGAGGCTAATCGGCATTTTCGCTTCTTTCCCATAAACCAATAGATATGGAGACATCTCAGTGCTATCCTTCAGAGTCATTATGCTTACCCATAATGCATCTGTCAGCTTTAGATGCCAATTCCTTTTATTCATGTCAATGGTTTTCTTCAGTATCTGAATGAGTGTTTTGTTTGTGGATTCAGCAAGGCCATTACCTTGTGGATAATAATTCTATGATTGACCCATGATGATTCCATATTCTCCGCAAAACTTCGTAAACTTCGACCCGATGAAAATCGAACCAATGTCTGTGATAAATTTATCCAAGACACCAAATCTTGACAAAATATTGTCTTTGAGGAATTTAATTAGCTTTTTAGCATCAACCTTCTTTAATTCCATCGCTTCCGGCCATTTCATGAAGTACTATGTAGTCATGAGAATGTATATATGCCCCTTACTAGACTTCGGATTAATTGTCCTGACAACATCAAGTCCCCATTGGGAGAACGATTATTCTACAATTATGGGCTACAAAGGCATCGCAGATTTCTTCATTTTTCCTGAAAAACTGCTAGCATGACAAAAACTTCCTTATTGTGGCATACGAGTCTCTGAAAATTGATGGCCAATAGAATCTTTCTCTTATTATCTTGTGGGCAGTCGCAGTAGGTGAAAAGTGTCCACCATATTCCCTCATGGAATTCTCTTATTAGTTCTTGGGCTTGATTTTCATCAATGCATCTCAGTAGTATACCATCATAATTTCTCCTGAACAGTATTTCAGCAATCAACACATATTGATTCGCCTTCTTCTTCAATGTTCTTTGCTCCTTGGGATTCATGGTGACAGGAAATTACTCGAACCTTAGGTAGAATATAATATATCTGTACCATTATGAATCAGCTAATGGTTCCCCAACTGAAATTGAAATCATTCCATTGACCGAATCCTCATTGACGATGAGCTTACATAAACCTTTTCCTTTGATAGCTTTTAAAGGTTTAATCTTGATATCATATTCTTGTATCTTTTCCAACCATCTAGTCCATTTTCCTTCTCTCAATTGTTGATTCAGAAGAATCTTCACTGGTGATGAGGGAACATAAGAAATAGCATGGGTTCAATATGTGTGTGTGAAAGTGTGCTACTTCTTTTACAAGAGCCAAGGCCTGCTTATCTAGTTCTTAATACCTCAACTCATAGTCATGTAGGGATTTGCTTGTGAAACTTACTAGGAATTCTTCTCCTTTGATATTCTTCTGAGTAAGAATGAATGAAACAACTTTCTCTATAGAAAATGAATAGATGATGAAATCTCTTTGAAAGTTTGGACTAATGAGGACATGAACAATGACGATTTCTCCTTTGATATTATTGAACGCTTCTTGAGTATCCATTGTCCATTCGAACCTATGCTCCTTTTTCAGTAACAAATTTATCGGCTTCACGATACTTGCATAGTTAGGAACAAATCTTCTCATAAAATTGATCTTGCTGAAATATGATTGGGCTCCCTTCTTGGATGTCGGGGGATTGAGCTCGTTTATTGCTTTAATTATTTATGGATCTATGTAAATCCCTTCTTTGCATAAAATATGGCCCAACAGTTTTCCATGAGTCACAATGAACAAGCATTTCTTTGGATTCAAAGAGACACCATATAATCTACATCTTTCAAAAACCTTTCTCAAATGATGGATGTGATCATCCCTTTTCTTTGAATGCACTGTCAGGTCATCTTGATAGTCTGCCATAAACTTTCCTATCAACCCGCTAAATGCATGATCCATGGCCCTCTGGAATGTGGCTCCAGTGTTTTTTAAACCAAAGGGCATTCTAGAATATGTGTATGTCTCCCAAGGTGTGATAAATGTTGTCTTTTCCCTATCTTCCTCAACCACCAAGACCTGGTTATACCCAGAAAAACCATCCAACATGGACATGCAGGTTGATCCAGTAACTTGCTAGAGAAGGAAATCCATATTAGACAAAGGAAAGTTATCCTTTATGCTTGCTTTGTTAAGGTCTCTGAAGTTGAAACACATCCGGATTTCCCCAGTATTTTTTCTTATAATCACAGGATTTGAAAGCCAGTGTGAGTGTCTAATGGCGTAAATTATTCCTTCCTTCTTCAGTTTCTCCATTTCAATCTTTACCAGAGGTTTCAGCTTGAGATTCATCATCCTTACTTTTTGCTTTAGTGGCTTTGCTCCTTCCCTCAATGGAATGATATGTTGGAATATTGTTTTATCATAAGATTTTAAATCATCATAATTCCAAGCGAACACATCGATGTATTCTTTGAACAAGGAAACGTATTGATCAACTTCGTCAGTGGTGCAATCAACTCCCAAGTTGGCATATTTCGGGGAAATTTCAATTCCAATATTGACTTTTCTCATTTCTTGCACCTTTCGAACTGAAACTTATTCAAGGAGATTCTTAGCATGATCATATTTTGTAAAAATATATTCAGATTGTATACAATCTTTGGGCACAACAGACGAGTGATCATCTTCATCATCATCATCCTTTAACAAAAAACAATCTAGTTGTTAATCGTTCTCAAACACTTGCAAGTGATCAATGTTATCGGGCACGGATGGTCGGAAATCTCTTTCTACTTGGAAAGACGTTTTGCTTTGTATATCGTTTAGGTTTGACAATGAGGCCACCAAGGCTAGTGAATCTTCCTTGTGATTCTTGTCCCTTGGAATAAAATAAATGTTGAAGGAACTGAAAGATTCCATCAATTCGTTAACTCTTTTGAAATAAAACTTAAGTCTTTCCTTTTTTATTTTATACCTATGGGTAACCTTATTGATAACCAACTCTGAGTCACCGGTTACAATTAGATGTTCTATTTTCATTTCTTGTGCAAGGATCATCCCTTGAATCAAAGCTTCATACTCTACCTCATTATTACTGCATGAAAAATCCAGTCTAATGGCGTGTGGATGCATAATATTACTTGGACTCATAAGAACAATTCCAGTTGCATTTCCAAAGCTTGAACAGGCTCCATCAAATGACATCCTTCAATACCCTTCAAATGGATATTCTTGATTCTCCGTGTCTTGCAATTGCTCCAGACTTTCGTTATGCTCTATGTCTAGGATACCATAGTTTCCAATCCTGGCATCTATATAATCCTCCATCAATTCATTGTCCTTCTTTTTGAAGGAGAAGGGTTTTCTAGGTTCACGAGGCACTTTAATCATTGCTACTTATTTGCCTAGTAGCATCATACAACTTCCATCATTCATTATATATCCTTTGATCATAGATTTCCAGTCTCTTCCCAGCACAACTCCATATGCTGGAGGAAGGTCTACCACAATGATATTGAAAATTGTAATGATATGGGGGGCTACATTAATCCAAGCATAAAAGTCCTTGATTTCTCCATAAAATGGCACTTTTCTAGAATCAATTGCATATATACTTTCACCGGTTTCATAATACTTGGTGCAACTCATGCCCAATGCCTCCATGACCGCCAGTGGCATGATATTTTTCATCACGCCAGTGTCAAATAAACAATTATGCAATGCAACATCATGATTTTCAATAGAAATGTAAAAGGGAGGAATTTTACCTCTTGGCTTGGCAGTTGGTTGGATAGGGATTTGTTTTGCATTGGTAACAATAGCTTCTGCTCTTTCAGATGGATCATCTAACAACTTCAAAATGTTTTAACTTTGGTGGGGAATCTTCACCACTTTCGTAAAGGGCAAAGTTATCCTTAATTTACTCAAATCCTCAACAACATTATATGTCATTTGAGTGGAGTTTGACGTCACGTGTTTCCTTTTACTTCCAATGCTATCTGTCACTTTCTAATTTTTTTTTTCCTTTTCTTTTTCTTTTTGGTTCTCTTTATCAAAATCACCTTTATTTTTTTGACTATTTACAAACCCTCTTGTCTAGGAGACGTTTTCTTACGAGTTGGGACCGTTGTCTCCCTCTTCAAATATATACATGGATGTCTCGCACCCGTCCATCTGCACAGTTTCGGAGCTCTCATCAGCTGAGTAATAATTCTCTTGCTCAATTAATTTCTCGTCATAGACATCATCTAGAACAACCGCATTTGGAGTAGGATGCCTAGGAACCCTTAGTCTTTACGAATTATCCGTGTTTTCAAACCTCACTCTGTTTTCTTGGGGGGGGTTCCTCCTTTGGTCTGGGATTGGAATTATTGGATTTGGCATGTAATTGTCTCCCTTTCTTAGTCTGGTTATCTTGTTCTGCATTTGTTTTATGGTTCTATTCAGCTGTGCAATTTCGATTCTTTGCTTAGTTTCATGTGTCGCCATAGGGTCAACCTTTATAGCAGGTATGGTTCCCTTGAAAAATCCTCCTCCCATCATTTGGTTTTGAGCCAGTCGAGGCTTGAATTCTTCGTTCTTTCTTGAACTGGAAGCTCCCTGATTATCAATATTAAATCCTCTTAGCTACCTTTGTACTCTTCCTAGTATAATGTCGGGTTTGGCACCCGTTTCAATCATAATTTCTTCCATATTAGTGGCCTTAGTCATTGTCTCCTCCAAAGTATCCATTTGGGATGTTATGATAGCATAATTTACATTCAGGGGCATTTCATTCTTATAACAACCGAGAATGACTAGGTCATTTGGTATTTTATCTTTTGGAATCCTACTCAAGGTTTTATTGAACTTGAGATCAAAATCTTGTATCCTTTCATTCTTCCTCAAACCAATCTGGGTGAAATTAGTGAGAAGGGTATAGTAAGAAATTGGAGGGGAAAACATAGTTAGGAACATATCTTCGAGGTCATTAAATGAGCGAATGGATCTACTGGGAAACATTATATACCATTCATATGCTCTTCCTGATAAGGTTTGCATAAACAACCTTACCATGACATCGTTATACTCAACACCGTGGAAATCACAAACATCAAGGAATAAGTGCAAATGCCTCTTTGCATCGATTGCTCTGTCTCTAGAAAATTCCTTTAAGGTGCCCTTAGGGAGAACAGGGAGATCATGTTACTCACTTATAAGATTTCTAGGGGAATCTCTTACCCTCCTATTTTCAAATCTTGGGATTCCTTGATTTCTTGCGACATCTCTTCCACCTCCTTATCTCTCCTCATGATGCTCGTCTCGGGGTTGTTCGTTTCTTTCTGCCATGTCTAGGGAGACTTCAGAGCTAGTCTTTTCACTTCTAAAAATAAATGTTTTCTTGCTTTTACTGCTGGTAATGGGTCCCGTGTACTCGTCCAGCTTCAATCCTGACCTTGTTCTTGTGTTTCTCTAGCTAGCCTTTGATTTCTTCAGTCTTGTCGTTCCTCTCTCCCATGTCTTCGAAGGATTTCTCTTTCTTCTTCTTGGACTAAGATCTGTCAGGACCTTTCTAAATCTTCTCGGTTCTAGGCTGTTTTTATTACCAGATTGTACAACTGACGTAAAATGCTTCGTTGATTATTCAATCCGGGGTTTATTACCCTGGGGCAAAGTCATATATTCTTTCAAAAAACCTTGGGCCAGGTTCTGAATTTCAGTTCATTCCCCAGTATGGTCGCCAAAAATGTTGATGCTTGAATCTGTTAGGACCAAAACGACAACCTCACGAGGATGTAAGTCCCCCTACGTTTTTATAGAGGTGGTACTCCTCTTTAGATTTTCTTGAGATTTTTTAAATATTCAAAATGCGGGACTTGACAGTAGTCTGTTGTAGTAATTCAAAGAAATAGAAATATTACAATAAAAGGAAAATGCTTTCGTTTTTTTTTAAGAAAGGACCAGGAATAGCACATTTCACACATTTAAAGGAAATAAGCAAAATTTCCTCACATCCATCATAGTTTGGGATAAAGATTTATGATCACATAAAATAAAAAGAAGATGTTTTGCATGAATAAGAGAACTTTATAGAGTGGACACATGGGCAGCTCAAATAAAGATAATGATAGATCAACCTCAAATACTTTATATTATAAAAATAGGTTTACAAAGCACAATCGAGATTGTTCCTAAAGTAGTTCTCTTGAAATTTCCAAAAAATATATAGTTTGTTACATATTCTTTAAAATTGTAAATGTGTTTGTCTTGAAGACTGGGATTGGGGTTCTTGTGGACCATAAAGCAAATAAATACAAGAAAAAAGATTTTAGAAGGAATACGGTGGGTGGTATAAGGATCAAAAAGACTTTGTAAGAAGAAAAAATGAGTTATCAGTCTTCGGTTAAACCTTTCTAGTGAAAGAGGTGGAATAACTAGATGAAGGAATTGATAAAGAAAAGAAGGATGTGATCAGCGTAAACTTACTATGAAGGTCGCTCGTGTCTTCATTTTCTTGCTAATGTCCTTTTATCATTTTCAACAACGATTACAGGAATCGTCTCATCTGCTTCTTACCCGCCATTTGTCAGTTTATCGATAACCTTCTTGAACCATTCTTCGATGTAACTTTTCATAGGTGCCACGTTGATTTCATGCAAGATTTTAATATTTAACAGCTCGCCCTCCAAGTCTCGGAG
>JASDQU010739828.1:38356-57655 GCA_032191745.1 Picea mariana | reverse complement strand
CATCTAACTGATTATTAATGACAGTAATGAGTAATAAATAAATGTTGAATGCTAACTAATGAGTTTTGTGTAAGAGGGAAATTTTGGGAAAAAGATCCCCACACTCATTCACCCCCCCCTCTATGTGTGGTAGGTGTGTCCAACAACATCAAGGTAAAAACCTTATTCATTTTTTAGGTCGGCCTGTAACTCTGGTAAATAACCAGGTAATTTCCCAAAATGGTTTTTTGAACAAGCTGACCTGCAATTTGTTAATATCTTTAGGGATGGTCGTGATATTCTCCAAGAATTCAGGTAAGATGTCTAGGTCATTGTCATGTTTTTTCAAGAAGTCTTTGCAATCTTCACCTTTGAAGGTGAGTGTTGGCTCTGGGAGTTTCAGCATTTTACTAAACACTTAGGTGAAAGAGAGATGGGAGAATGGTCTTGGATTTGAATCATCCACCGACTTGGTATATACTTCTCAGTGCACCGGGCGACCAATTCCTTGCGGTCAAAAACTTCAGGAACATAGCCTGCACGAGCAATTCAGGACATCCAAATTACTTCTTTCTGAGAAGAAAGGGATGAATAATAAGAGTTCACTCTAGACCATTGAAAGTTATGGTCCTATCATCCAAATATGTTCAAATTATCTCCACAAAATTGTCGTCAAGGTGCTACTGCCATAAGTTGACGAGAGCATTCTTTTGATCCGGATAATATTTGAAATGAGCGCTTGAGAGATATAATATAATATTCTGCAAATCATGATTTAATGTGGTTTAATAAGGAATCTCATCGAGCCTTTCTCCTATTAATGGCAATATTTACGAGACCTGCATGATGAGATACTCAGGAGCTAGGGGAGTCCAAAGGTCGAAATGTAGATCGCGGATCATTTGGGTACGAAATGTATGCCACGGAACAAGGGATATGAAATCTTGAAACCCGCCAACCCGCGACTGCAGAAATGACTAAGTATAGAATAATGTGGCGGTCGATCGGACTCATGATGTGAGAGTGTGGATGGAGATGAGTATCCACGAGTCCGCCAACCCGCAAATCTGTCATTTTGGAAAAACGACTAAGTATAAGAACTAGAAAGGGAGAATAGAGGGGAAGAAAAAGAAAAGGGGAATTTGGGTAAGTATAGAAGAGGGAAAAGAAATGGATAAAAGAAGTTGGGAAAATAGAGAAGGGGAGGGAAATTTTGAAAGCGAGAATTGATCTCAACAACACTTCATAAGAGTTTCTTATGTAGTCAATGGAACATCTAACATCAAAGCCATCTTACAAAATTCATCTGTATATTCTTGCACCGACTGTCCTTTTCTTAGCTTAAGACTTTGCCATTCAATTAATCCTTTTCCTTATATCCCAATGGATAGAACTGTTTTCTAAGTGCGGAAATAAAATCATGCCATGATGGAAAAATCTTACCAACTTGTGGAGTTCCATGTTGCATCTTACTTTGCCACTAGATGAGAGTTGTGCCTTCAAGACAAAGCGATGCCAATCTGATTTTGGTTGCCTCATCTTTGATTTGCTGCACATTACAATATACTTCCATCTGTCTAACCCAATTATCAAGTTTCTCAGCATTAACTTCACCATCATACATAGGAAAAACAAATTTTACATCAAGTTTAAGTAATGTCATATCAGGCTTATGTTTATGAGAATGTTTTCTTGCAGTAGAAATTGAACTTTTACTTGAAGAAGAAGAAGATGGAGATGAATGAGGTGAAGGAGGAGTTTTAGGAGGGTCCTCTCCTTCTTCACTTTTGGCTCGCTTTGAATATTCGCCTAGAACAGGTCTCTTCCATTCCAAGTAATCATCATACAACACTTTTACCATCTCCAACATGGCAAAGAAAGTTCTTTGAAACTCTCTTTCATTTTGGGAAAGTCCTTCTTCCAATGCCATCTTCTCACTTTGAGATGTCCTCTTTCTTGATCCAATCTTTGGATATCCTCATACAAGATCTCCTTCACCACGACTTAGCTTTTCCATGGTAATCATGCAAACTCAAACAACCAACTGTCAACCTGCTCTGATACCACTTTATCTGATATTGATCTTTTAAAGACTATGGTTAAGTTTATGCATGAGTTGATTTACCATTTAGGATTTAATAAGAAAGAGAAGAATCTTAAGGAAAGAATTTTGTAGCCATCATAAAGAATGCAGAACATAAAATAGACATAAGGAACAATAAACCATAACACCAAGCTTGATAACAGAGTTCAACACAAGTTTTCCTACGTCTTCGGGCCTTTGTCTCAGTGGGGGAGGCTTTCTTATTAATATTCAATGCTTCAAAATTATATCGAAAGTATCTCAAATGGATTACAAACTAGTCTGGTTGTTTTCTACTTAACCTCAAGAATCCAACACAACTGACGACACTGAAAAAGGTTGAGTGTAGCTCCTGGAAATGGCCTCCAAACTTCGCTTCCTCGATAGCTTCCCTGCATAAAAATGGCTTAATCTTCCAAACTCTTCAGCATTATGTTGTTTCTAAACCTCTTAAGGCTATCCATAACCTTTGATTTTTATATATTTGGAGTTGGGGGTCACCTCCCAAAATCTGGCCTCAAAAAGGGCTCCAGATCCCCAAAAAATGGTCAAAATCCACAAAAATTAGACTGAATAATGCAAAAAAATCCAAAATTTGAGTTAAAAAACCCACTATTGCAAAATGTATGGGTCGTGCCCCTTATCCCTCGGCCCCCTAGTCACATGGAGGCGCCATGTGGCCTCGGGTTGGGTCGCACCCTGGTCTTTAGTCCTTGGTCTTCGACCCTTGGTCGTGTGGCATATCTTATGGTCAAGTGCCAATTCAAACAACACCTACTGGTAGTAGTAGTCCCCTGGTCCGCAGCCAACGGTCACCTGGATAGCACCTTCATCGGCGAGCTAGCCCTGTCGACCGAGCGCTTATCCCGCGAATATGGCACTATACAAACTTAAATACAAACTCTGCCATATGTTTATCAACAAACACTAGTAGGCCGGTAGGTTAGCGCAAGGAGGTTAATTCATTGGTCACCCGGAAGGTCAAGGGTTTGACTCCAACAGAGTCCCAATTTTTTTTTGAATCAACCCTTATTGGCCTCATCTGGGCTTCCACATGGTTGCATGTGATTGGGCCACGTGTCACCTTTGGATTGGCCATCGTACGTCCAATCACCTGTATAGTCAGCACCAACTCAACTGCACAATAAACCCGTATGCCACATGTCATGCTCAGAACCTGCCACATGTTGCCACATCATCTGCCTATAAGCCTGTATAGTCAGCTCTGTACTACCATGCGTCAGATTGTCATTGGGCCACATCATCGTACAAATTTCCACATCAACGTTCGTACACTCCACAGGTCAAATCCATATCGTGCCAACTTAGGCTGAAAAACATAAATCTTCCTGCCATGTGTCAACCCCTGGTGTTTCCACATCACCCTGTTGGCATCATCATGACATCATGTTGATGTCACCTGCCATGTCATGCAGACGTACTGCTGACATCAGATGTATGGCCTCTAACTGTTGACTTTGACTTTTTTTTGTTTTGTTCAATGAGATTTCTGTCGTGAGGATTGTTTTCAGTAGTGTTCTGAAAAACCACCGTGTTATTAATGGATTGTCGACATTTCGGATGCATATCATGATCCATCTTTAGGACAAGAAGCTTGAATTAAAAATCAAAGAGAAGCTCTTAATATAAATACTAAAGGAGAGAAAAAAATAAACCTTAAGGGTCGGCTAGAACCCTAATTTATTAATTAGTTTGAGTTTTAGTTTAAATTGTTTTTTAAGTTTTTAATTTATTTTGAAATTTTACTTTTTTCAGATTAATCTTTTTAGTGTTGTTTTGATTCTAATGATTTAGATTTAAAAGTTTTTGTGTTTTTAGGTTTAATTAAGATTAATTAATATCACCTATAATTTTGTATGTTGTTTTCTAGTTTAGGGTTTACTTTTTCTCTTTCTTAAAATTTTTCATTTTTAATGGTGTTTTATAATTAGGGTTTTAAAAGCTAAGTTGTTATAATTTTGTATGTTGTTTTCTAGTTTAGGGTTTTGCTTTTTCTCTTTCTTTTAAAATTTTTATTTTTAATGTTGTTTTGTAATTAGGGTTTTAAGAGATAAGTAGTTAAAGTGATTTACATTAAAGTTTTACATGTTTTGAGGGTTAAATTAATGCATATTTTAATGGTTTGTTAACCTAGTGTTTAGTAAGACTAGAAATTTTTAGTTTTTTAGAATTAAAAGTGTTTTTAATTTGAAATTAGGTTTTTTTTTTTATATATTATAGGGTTAATTACTTAACTATTAATTTATTTTTTATTAGAGGGAGCCAATTTTCATTTAGTTCTAGGTCATTATCTCTATTAAGGTTGTTAGGATTTCTTTGGATTTTAATCGCTTCTCTAATGCGACGTTTAAATAGGTGATCTTCTTTTGCTAAAAATTTTGTATCTTCTAAGCGCACATGGTGTTTTGTTTTTAGGGAGTGTTCTGCTAAGGCCAAGGTGTGAATACGTTCATTCTTTATGTCAGCCCCATGTTCTTTAATTCTAACTTGAAAGGAGCATCCAGTTTCACCAATGTAGCATTTACCGCAAGAGCATTTGATTTTGTAAATTCCTTTGCAATTTTGCGGGTCAAGTTTGTCTTTGACGAATCTCATGTTTTATTTGATGGTTTCATGTGGTTTAAAGGAGGTCTTCATCTCTTTTTTGCTGAGGACTCTTGCAATCTTGTTTGTTACTCCTTGGATGTAGGGAAGGTAAGCAGTGTTAATAGGGGTTTGGTTGTCATGGGGTTTAGGTGCTATGTTTGTTTTTTTCTTTGGCTTTTTTGATTTCATTTTTAATGTCTTTATTTTTATATCCAATGTTCCTGAAAATATTGGAAAGGTGATAATTTTCTTGTCCAAAGTGTTCTTTATTTGAGATCCTAATGGCCCTTGTGGTTAGAGTTTTTAGGACTCCTAGTTTATGGTTGTGGTGGTGATGGGAGTTTGCATGGAGATAGTTCTTTATGTGGGTCTTCTTTCTATAAACTGTATGTCCTAAGCTTCCATTGTGTTTCCTATTAATTAGAACGTCTAGGAAAGGGATGCTACCGTTTTCTTCAAGTTCCATTGTGAACTTTATGTCTTCTGAAATATTGTTTAGGTGTTGAAAGAATTTGTTCAATTCTTCCTTCCCATGGGGCCAAGGTACATTAGTGTCATGAACATACCTTTTCCACCTTGTCGGTTTTAGAGGGTAGGAGTCTAAGGGTTTTTTGTTTGTTTGTTTGGGAAAAAGTTCAGAATGCGATAACTTTCGCATACGGTGTCCATTTTCGGAAAAAATATATATGGCCAGAATCGACACGACAATCCCTACACAATGGCGATGGTTTCGTTTGATTCTGAGAACTTTGATTTTTAGGCTTTTCTAGATCCATTTTGGATCATTCTTCTTGGTGAGGACATACCTCCTCTTTAAGTGAATCTCCTTGAACCAATTTCAAGATGATGAGCCTCAAGTTTACCTTCTCCCTTCAAAAGTCTAGACCTCGTAAGCTTCCACACTAAAAAACCACGTCAAACTAGCTATCTAGCTCTGATACCAAACTTGATATGGATCTTTAAAATACTTGATTTGCTTAAAGAATGTGGAAACCAAGTTCATTAAACAAATAAGAGACTAAGAGCATAATTATAAGTAACAAAGGAAATGAATGGACACAACGAAATTGATAATGAAGTTCACCCAATGTGGGTTACGTCTCTGGGTCTGCTTCCAATGGAGTGGGATATTCAATTATGATGCAAAAATGAGAAAATTACATCAAAATCTTCAATCTCAACAATTGGTCCTCTGCTCTGTTGTAGCACAATGGCCTCCTAACGCTTTTGAAATTTCCTCTCTCCTCTTTGCAGTCCACTAAGAGGACTAAAGAACTTATTTTCAATGAAATATACAGACGGAATGTGGCCTCAAAAGTATTACTTCTCACATCCTTTACCAAGGAAATGTGTCTGGCACATTGATATTCAGCCTTGTTATAAAAATTTGGAGCAAACAGACCCGCGGTCGAGCTCGCGGGCTATTGGGATTTTTTGTTGATATGAAATTTCACCAAATCAAAAGGATTTGGTGTGGGCACTATAACAAGTAACATGGTAGTGGCGCATTGGTTTGTTGATAAGGTTTGAACGTTGGTTGGCAGGGAGGTCATGGGGTCGAACCCATGGACCTTCCCCCTTTGGCATATTCATTACAACGACTTCAAATATAGTGTCTTCGACGTTGGTTTCCAAGCTCAATCGTTGGCCTATTGGTTAAGTTGTTCCACCCGTAGCTCGGAGGTCGGGGGTTCTATCCCTATCGACCACCCATTTTCTTATTTGGTATATAACCTTCTTGTTCAATCGAGGGTTGTCATGTGGTGGCCTTTGATTGGTCCACATCACCCTGATGTCACGTCACTAACCAGCACGGATGCCACATCAAGTGGTAGTTGTCTTCCACGTCAAATGCCACATAAGGTGCTAAATGTCTACCACATCAGATGCCACTTGCTTGCCATGTCATGCCTCTACCACATGTCCACTACTCAACCTGACATGTGTCATGTACAACTTCCATTTGTAACTTCATACAACTACCATTGTCCTCTTGTGGGGCTGCCACGTGTCACCTATGTCCTTTTTTTTTGTCATCTTTGACGAAAACTTCAGAACGAGATATCTTTCTCATACGAAGTCCATTTGAGCTCATTCAAGCGGGGTTGGAAATCTCTCATCGAGCTCTTCATCATGGAAACCTATACATCGAGTTTTGAGACCTTTGAATATTTAGTTATTCCAGCTCCTCCTGAATCACTCTGTAATATGAGCTCCTCTTTGGTTTGTTGACATGTTCTCAGGACAATCCCAAGACATATGTCTTGTTTTTCCATGAGTATAACCCATGATTTCTCTTCCTTTGTTTTAGCCTATTGACAAGAATCTTTTGCCTCTTAACTCTCCTCCTCTATGTGGCCGACTACTAGAACTTCCTACTTCTTCCTTTGAAGCTTTAAATCTTCCTCTGTTGGATGATCTCTTTCCTTTGGTTGAACTCCTTCCTCTGCTCTTTTGGCTTCATTTCCTAGACAACTTTTCTTTTGCCTTTAAGGCTGCTTGGTAAGCATATTCCACTGTTCTCAGGGACAAAATATTGATCTCATCTTGAATTTCATAGCTCAGTCCATTTATATATTTGCCAAATTTTTCTGCATCTTCTTCTATATGGCCTACCATGATATTCAATATATAGAATTCTTCAGTGTACTCCTTCACTATCATGGATTTTCGTCTCAAATTTTGCAATTTTTCGAACATATTCAATTAGCAGTCCTTAGGCATAAATTTACTTTTAAATTTAGCCACCATCTTGTCCCAACTTCAGATTTTATCTTTTCCTTTCCTTTTCCTATCTGCCTACAACTCATCCCATCGTAAAGTTGCATGGATTTTCAGTCTTGTCACTGCATGTTTGAATTTATTTTCTTCATCCACCTCTCCATGATCAAAGTGCTTATCCATTATATTGATCCAATCAAGCAATTCATCCACATTCAAGTTACCCTCATACATGGGCACTTCCATATTTGGTTTGGCTCCAAGATTTGTGATCAGTCTCAACAATTGCTCTGTTATTTTCTCTCCTCCTGGTGCTTCTTATGTTCCCTCATCATAGCTTATATCTTCACTCTCACTGACATCTCCTGTTTCTGGTTCCCTTCTTTGAGTTGTCTCCATGGATTCCATCCTTTTCTAGATGCGCCTCAACTACAATCGTGACTCACCAGTTACTACATTTCTCTCCCACCCTCTTCGTTTGGGTGGCATGTGTTGATGTTACGATAGTTGAAGGAGGTATTAACCTCCATGTGTAACCTTTGGCTAGAATAGAATATTTTGAAACCAAGAGAAACCCTAAATAGATTTGTAAAAACCCTAGAAGACAAGCCGACCTAACAGAATAAATAATATTAGAATATAATTACCAGAAAGTCAGGTTGGCCTAGCCAGAAAAGTCAATGGACATATTAATGTAAATAGAGGACGTCTTGTCTCAGTTTTTCACTCACCACACTCACTCTCTCAGCCAGTTTAGCGCAAGTTTGGAGCTACAATGGCGTACAAGGAAGGCACATCTTCTAGGGTGGTTCTTGGTGGTGCTTGGTGAAACTCTTGGTGATATTGTTGGTGAAACTCTTGGTGATATTCTTGGTGATACTCTTGGTGATATTCTTGGTGAAACTCTTGGTGATATTCTTGGTGATATTCTTGTTAAGTATGGCGCAATTTTGAGAGAGTAGTGCAGTTGTGTTTGGTACTTGTTCTGTGGATATGAAGACTCTCTTTCTTTTGCGCTACACTAGGAGAAGGAGCACTCTACTTGTATTGAGTTTTTGCTGCAGTTAGCAAGTAGGGTTTATCTGTTGGTTATAATGCTTCTTCCATAATCATTCTATCTAGAAAAGGTTATGATGCTCAGGGGTGATTGCGTGCCAATGGTTGGGTGACAATAATAATATTGTCTATGGTAAAATGAGAACATCGAATATTTTAACAGGTTATGGGACCACACCACCTTCACGACAGTCTAACCACTGGAAGGTAGCGTGGCAATTCTTTGTTAAGCTCATTGTGGCACCAGTAACAACTACAATTAGGGTTTCTGATTGTGCATCTGCAACAAACCCTGATCCAACTCTTTGGGTACCTTAAGTGAAGTGTTGGACCTAATTTATGGATATTCTAGTGCACCCTAGCCTAGCGCACTCTCTGGTGTCCTCAGCCAGCAAAAACGTCAAGTTTGAGTTTTTGGTCGAAGTCAATGTCAAAGGTTGACTTTTGGTCAAAATTGATTTTGTTGTCAAAGTTGAAATTCTAAGTTTTCTAGCTTGTTCTAATCATTAAACCTTTTTTATTTAGTTTCTAACCTCTTCTTGTGATCCGAAAAGATCTTTTAAAGACTATGGTTGAGTTTTAAAACATGAGTTCATTAACCATTTAGGAATTTGATGAAAGAGGAAGAATTAAAAATATAACATGGTGGCCATAATGAAATATACAGATCTGGAAATAAGTACAAGAATCAATAAACCATAACAACAAAGTTGTTAACGGAGTTCGACAATATCGCCTACATCTTTGGGCCTTTGTCTCAATGGGTGAGGCTTTCTTATTTCTCTTCAAAGATTCAAAAGTACATAATAAAAGTGCCAAAAGGATTAAAAAGTGATCTGGATGTGTTCTGCTAGATCTCAAGAATGCATCACAACTTACACCACTGAAAACGGATGAACGAAGCTCCCAGAAAATGGCCTGCAAAGGTGTTCTCCTCAATGGCCTCCCTGCATAAAAATGGCTTTGGATTTTCAATTCTTCAACATTTTCTTGTTCTGAACCTCTCTAAGGCTGCCAAGAACCTATGGTTTATATAGGATTGAATTTGGCAACAAACTCCCAACTTCCCCCCAAGATCTGGCCTCAAAAAGAGCTCCAGATCCTCCAAAAATGGCCAAAATCTCCCAAAAGTGGCTTAAAATCCATTAAAAATCTTATAATGTAGTTGAAAACCCACAAATTGGAAAATAATAGTGCGCAGCCCCCGATCCTCGAACTCATGGTCACATGCGCGCCCTCCATGTGGCACTGGGTTGTCCCTGACTTACTGGCGCCCTCCGGTTCTGGCTTCTGGTCGTATGCAACAGCCATATGGTCATGCCCTTACCTTCCACGCACCCTATACCATTTTAGCCCATGGTTATAAGCCTTTGGTTACGTGCCTTGGTCGACGGGCTAGCCCGACCAACTAGGCACTATCCACAAATCCGCGTGTCAAATAGTGTCGGGTCACATGGTAACGGTCATGTGGAACGGTGTATGCGCCAAGGCTAACAAGGAACCGAACCCAAAAGGTAAAGTGAAGGGTCTGGTGGTAAGGTTATATGGAGCACATCGGGGGCTGGAGCACATCGGGGGCTGGGGCTAGGCCCCATCCCTTAACTCTACCATCTGAAACTCCAATGTAATTCAAATAAAACATTTGAACATAGAGTTATAAGAACTACCATGGACGGGTCGGTAGCCCAGCCCTGCCAAGTCACTCCCCCACGCCTGGAGGTCGCAGGTTCGACTCCTATGGAGTCCMAAAAGTTTACCACTGCCAACCAATCTAGAGGTGCCACGTGGTAGCCCACAACTGGGCCACGTGGCACCACATCATTTTCCCAAACAATGACACTTGTTAACAAATAATTCAACCACATCTGCACATGCCCACATCAACCTGCCAATCCAGTCAACTCCCACATGTCGTACGGCTGTATGGACCTTGCCACGTCAACCCATGCTAACTCAATTGTACGGACGTGCTACATGTCACCCTTGCAGTGGTGTCACGTGTCATAAAATGACTTGTCCACCTATCATCCATCAACTACCTAGTCAACATGCCAACGCATCACTGCCATGTCACCTGTACAACCATACAAACTGTACGGCTAGCTGCCACGTTAGCACTGTACGGACTGTACAGTCAGCAAAACTTTGCTTATTTGGCAAAATGAACATAACACGATATCTTTCGCATATGGTGTCTGTTTGAGCCCGTTCAAGTTGTGTTGGGTTTGTAACAATGAGGTCTAAGCACACATCCGTTTTGAAGTGATTCTGAGCATTTTGATTTTTAGGCCTTCCTGGACCCATTTTGGTTCCTGGATCATGCCTCCCCACTAAAGACCTTTTGCTCCTCCAAAAGGTTACAAAATTGGCTTTACTGATTACATACTCATAAGGATAAAACACAACACTATGTTGTACAAAATGATGTTATAACAAGTCATCATTACAACATGTGTGATTACATTAATGGAAGCAAAATACAATGAAGTTGTGACATCCACTTCTGGAAAAACCGAGTGAATAGTTTATTTCCTTCATGTTGTTCCTCTTGATTTGTTGGTACTACCTCTTCCTTTGTGAGTACATGTACAATCTTTTTGTCCTTCTTTGGACGAAGCATGGGATTAAGCTTCCAACATTTATCCTTTTGATGTCCACCCTTGTTGCAATAAGTGTAGTGGTTTTTCAACATCCAAACTTGTTTGCCCTTCTCTTTCTTCCGTTGTGGAGTTGAGTCTTTATGTCATGTCTCCTTCCTGGTCAACATAAATTTCCTATACAAATATTGTCTCTTCCAACACTTGGCCACACAATACTTGGGTGAATGACAAAACGTACAAGGATACATATTCCACAAGTTTTGGATTACATGATTATGCTTTTTATAATCAAAAAAATAATTGGAACAACCATGACCATTATAACTTTCATGCTTATCTTCACTTTTCTTTGGAGATGACTTGCATTCACTATCACCATCATGGAGTGATACACCATCACCTTTCATGAATTGTTCTCGCAATGACTTAAGCTGGTCATTTGAAGCATCACTTGCTTCCAATGTTTTGGAGCATTCTCCAATCTCCTCTTCACCATATCCCAATCCTAAATAACGAGGTCTTTCCACAACCTCTATGAAATTAACGATACCTTGGCCCTTTCCTTCATAACCCATCTTGGTTAGAAATTTCAAACCTATACCTCTTGTATGTTTTTCAAATGCACCAAAAGAACCATTTTGATGGGAACAATGTGAAATTGATGAATGACTTCCACTGCATACCTCAGAGATGATTTATGAATCAGGTGTAGAAGGCAATTCCTTCAATTCTTCTTTGCTTTGGTCGTTCTTTGAATATTTCCCTTGAACCGATCTCTTTCGTTCCAAGTAATCTTCATACAATACCTTCACCATCTCTGCCATGGCAAATAGAGTATTTCGAAAATCCTTCTCATCTTTAGAAAGTCCCTCTTTAGATGCCATTTTCTCACTTTCAGATGTTCTCTTTCTCGATCCAATCTCAGGATTCTCTTCAACAATCTCATCTTCACCATGATTAATCCTTTCCCTGGTAATCATGCAAACTCAAAAACCAACCGTCAACTAGCTCTGATACCACTTTATCCGAAAAGACCTTTTAAAGACTATGGTTGAGTTTTAAAACATGAGTTCATTAACCATTTAGGAATTTTATGAAAGAGGGAGAATTAAAGATATAACATGACAACCATAATGAAATATATAGATCTGGAAATAAGCACAAGAATCAGCAAACCATAACAACAAAGTTGTTAACGGAGTTCGACAATCTCGCCTACGTCTCTGGGCCTTTGTCTCAGTGGGTGAGGCTTTCTTATTTATCTTCAAAGCTTCAAAAGTACATCATCAAAGTTCCAAAAGGATTACAAACTAATCTAGTTGTGTTATGCTAGATCTCAAGAACCCATCACAACTGACGGCACTGAAAACGGATGAACGAAGCTCCCAGAAAATGGACCGCAAAGGTGCTCTCCTCAATGGCTTCCCTGCATAAAAATGGATTTGGCTTTTCAATTCTTCAACATTTTCCTGTTCTGAACCTCTCTAAGGTTTCCAAGAACCTCTGGTTTATATAGGTTTGAATTTGGCAACAAACCCCCAACTTCCCCCCAATATCTGGCCTCAAAAAGAGCTCTAGATCCTCCAAAAATGGCCAAAAACTCCGAAAACTGGCTTAACATCCATTAAAAATCCTATGATGTAGTTGAAAACCCACAAATTGGAAAATAATAGTGCGCAACCCTCAATCCTTGGACTCATGGTCACATGTGTGCCTTCCATGTGGCCCTAGGTTGGCACTGACTTACTGGCCCCCTCTGGTCCTTGCTCTTGGTCGTATGCACCAACCATATGGTCGTGCCCTTACCTTCCACGCAACCTATACCATTGTAGCCCCTGGTTATAAGCCTTTGGTTATGCGCCTTTGTCAGTGAGCTAGCCCAACCGACTGGGCGTTATCCACAAATCTGCGTGCCAAACAGTGTCGGGTCACATGGTAACAGTCATGTGGAATAGTGTATGCGTCGGGGTTGACAACGAACCGCGCCCAAAAGGTAAAGTGAAGGGTCTGGTGGTAAGGTTATATGGAGCGCGCAGGGGTTGGAGCTAGGGCCCAGCCCTTAACTCTGCCATCTGAAACTCCAATGTAATTCAAATAAAACATTTGAACATAAAGTTATAAGAACTACCATGGGCAAGCTAGTAGCTCGGCCCTACCAAGTCACTCCCCCACATTCGAAGGTCGCGGGTTCGACTCCTATGGAGTCCCAAAATTTTACCACTGCCAACCAATCTGGAGGTGCCACGTAGAAACCCACGACTCGTCCACATGGAACCACATCATTTGCCCAAACAATGACACTTGTCAACAAATAATTCAACCACATCTACACCTGCCTACGTCATCCTGCCAGTCCAATCAACTGCCATGTGTCGTACAGCTGTACGGACCTTGCCACGTCAGCCCATGAAAACTCAATTGTACGAATGTGCCACGTGTCACCCTTGCAGTGGTGCCACATGTCAAAAAATGACTCATCCACCTGTCATCCATCAACTGCCTAGCCATCATGCCAACACACCATTGCCATGTCACCTGTACGTTTGTACAGACTGTACGACCAACTGCCACGCCAGCATTGTACGAACTGTACAATCAACAAAACTTTGCCTATTTGGCAAAACGAACAGAACGCGACATATTTCGCATACGGTGTCTGTTTGATCCCGTTCAAGTTACGTTGGGTTTGTAACGACGAGGCCTACTGACACGTCCGTTTTGAAGCAATTCTGAGCATTTTGATTTTTAGGCCTTCTTGGACCCATTTTGGTTCCTAGATGCATTATGGATCATCTTGTCAAGATGATCTCTAGTTTCAGATTAGAAGACAAGTTGAACGATGCTGCAAATTTCAAAGGTATGCACTTTTATATGTTTTTTATGTTATATCATCCAACAAAAGCATGAGTGTGTTTCGCAAGGAATGTACAAGAGACATTTTCCAAGCAATGATCTTGGATTCAATACATTCAGAGGAACAAGCAATTGAGGCTCTAGGTTCCAGGTTTTATTGATCAAATTGTTAAGTTTCAATTTGCACAATTCAAGTTTGATAGTTGCTATAGTACAAGTAAATACTATAGTTGAGACAACAATGTTTGAAGGGTTCTATTACTGCTAGGCATACTTGGTTGTATATAGATGCTTATTTTACTTGTTTGCAAAATGAACTAACATCTCCTCTAGGAGATATTTCTTGTTCTCGGGCAGGTCACCTTGGTAATTCTATGATCCTTATTACCATAGATATGTTCTTATGAAAATGTTATTGGAAATACTTTTGGTCCTGTTGTTCTTGTTCCGGGCAGGTCACAAGCGATAGCTCTAAGAAGGAGCTAGAGTGACAGTGGAAAACATGGAGCAGATGCTCCATCAAGTTGTGAGATAGGTGATCTCGGCAAGTACCAATTCTAAAGGAAGCTATGATGGAAGAACATAAATCCATCGTGAAAAATGATGTATTAGAAATTCTGCCTAGACCTGACGGAAAAGTATGTAGTCACTTCAAAATGGGTTTACAAGATAAAGCATGTAGTGGATGGAAGTGTCGATAGATACAAGGCAAGACTCGTGGCTAGAGGGTTCTCCTAGCATGAGGGAGAAGATTGTGATGAGACGTTTGCTCCAGATGCTAGATACACCTCTATTCTCTTGCAACATTTGTGGGTTGGAGTTTACATTATATGGATGTAAAGACCACATTTTTCAATGGAGTAATTAAGGAAAAAGTATGCATAGAGCAACCTCAAGGTGTTAAGGTGCAGAGCCTCTTGTTATTCAGTGTAAGAAAGAGCTAGCCTCTGAATTCAAGATGAAGGATCTTGGTCTCATGCATAACTATTTGGGACTAGAAGTATGGCAGAAGAGTGGTCAAACCTTCCTAGGGCAAGGGAAGCATGTTTCAAAGATCCTTTAGAAGTTTGGGATGATGGATTGAAAATCCATGGCAACTCCCATGGTGAATGATATGAGGAACTTGAGAGACTCTGATTCTGATCCAGTAGACTCGTCCCTGTATCGGCAATTGATTGGATCATTGATGTATTTGGTGAATATTTGGTCGAACATTCGCTTTGTTGTGAACACGTTGAGCCAGTTCTAGGTGGAACCTAGATATGAGAATTGGATAGCTACAAAGCATATTTTGAGATATCTTTGTGGGATGCTAAACTATGGTTTGAGATATGCCTCAAACAATGATGTACAACTGCATGGATTTACTGAATCAGATTGGGCAGGGAGTGCAGATGACAGAAATAGTACTTCTAGAATATGTTTCAGTTTGGGCTTTGCTATGATATCATGGGCTAGCAGGAAACATAAGTCTGTGGCACTCAACACTGTAGAAGGAGAGTATATTGCAGGTTGTGATGCTTGTACGAAAGTAGTGTGGCTCTGTAAGTTGGTTTCTAGACTATCTGATGAGGTGTTGGATTCGACCGTGATATATTGTGATAACCAGAGTTGTGTGAAGCTCTAAGAGAACTTGATGTTCCATGACAGGTCGAAGCACATTGAGATCAAGTATTATTTTCTTCGTGATAAAGTCTAGAGGGGAGAAGTGGTTCTCCAGTATATCTCCACCGATGATCAGACAACATATATTTTGACTAAGCCTTTATCCAAGATAAAGTTTTCATACTTAAGGGACAAGCTAGGGCTCGTGGAGATTGTTCCCTTGGTTGAAAGGGAGGAGATGACTTCCTCGGTTGGGAGGGAGCTCTGATATTTATCATCATGGAATGTCAGTGAACTGCAGATCTGTACCATCCTAGTACAACTTAGAGATGGTCATACAACTTAGATATGATGCTTGCATCATGCTAGATATGATCATGCTAGTACAACTAAGATATGATATAAATGGTTGGAGTTGTTGATGATACAGTGGCCTAAGGAGCATCATGCTAATACAGCTTAAAGGTGGACATACAACTTAGATATGATGTATTGACATCATGCTAGTTATGTTCATTCTAGTACAACTTAGATACGATGTTGATGAGTTGCATCATGATAGATATGGCCATGCAAGTACAACTTAGATATGATTTATTGACATCATGCTAGATGTGGCATGCTAGTACATATTAGAGATGACCATACAACTTAGAGATGATGCATGGGGCTTGTGTCATGCTAGTACAACTTAGAGGTGGCATACAACTTAGATATGATACATTGGCATCATGCTAGATATGTCATGCTAGTACAACTTAGAGATGACACGGTGAGGCATTGATCTACATTGTGCAAGTACAACTTAGATATGATGCATTGGCATCATGCTAGATATGTCATGCTAGTATGGCTTAGAGATGATGTAGATGATACTCCAAATCACGCTAGTACAACTTAGATATGATGCATTCACATCATGTGAGTACATCTTAGAGGTGATGCAATTGATGACATTGTTGATGCAGGATGATATCAGATTATATGATTTGATTTTTGTGGAGACTGTATGTCTCTGAATTGTAGTTGTATGCTACTGTGGTGGATGTGCTCCACTGGTAGTGACTGTGTGTCACTGATTAGTAGTTGTGTGCTACTAGGAGTGGTTGTGTACCACTGGATAGTAGTTGTGTACTACTATGGATAGACACAGTTGTGTTCTATTGGATGGTATTATAACAACTGTATGCTACTATCTGATTGCCATGGAGACTACCACTAGTGTTGGAGGTGATTGTAAGCTACATGGATAGTGAGATGATGTAGATGCATTAATCTACATCATGCAAGTATAACTTAGAGATGGTGCATTGACACCATGCTAGTACGAATTAGAGATGATGTAGATGGTAGTCCACGTCATGTTAAATACGAATCATGCTAGTACAACTTAGATATGATCATACAACTTAGAGATGATGCAATGGAGAGGATGGTTCTTGGAGCCATCGAGGACATTCAACTTCTGTTGGGACAATCATTCTTCTAGGACGTATGTCTAAATTAGAAGAATGGTCCTTGTATCACGATGTTGAGAGAGTGACTTATTCAACATCATGCCTGATTACTCAAATGGAGTTTTGCCTCGAGAGATGACACAATTGATGTTACCGGATGATACTGATAGTGGTGATGTTGCTCATGAGTTGATCTACATGATCATGAGATAGCTTGTGTGGCTATAACAATGCTACCTGTTAATACCTCCCTATCTAGGAGGGAGTGTTGATGTTACGGTAGTTGCGGGAGGTATTAACCTCCATGTGTAACCTTTGGCTAGAGTAAAATATTCTGGAAGCAAGAGAAACCCTAAACAGATGTGTAAAAACCCTAAAAGACAAGTCAACCTAGTAGAATAAATAATATTAGAATATAATTACTAGAAATTCAGGTCGGCTCAGCCAGAAAACTCAATGGATAGATTAATATAAATAGAGGATGTCTTGGCTCATTTGTTCACTCACCACACTCACTCCCTCAGCCAGTTTAGCGCAAGTTTGGAGCTGCATTGGCATATAAGGAAGGTGCATCTTCTAGGGTGGTTCTTAGTGGTGTTTGGTGAAACTCTTGGTGATATTGTTAGTGAAACTCTTAGTGATATTCTTGGTGATACTCTTGGTGATATTCTTGGTGAAACTCTTGGTACTTGTTCTGTGGATATGAAGACTCTCTTTCTTGTGACCTACCCTTGGAGAAGGAGCGCTCTACTTGTCTTCAGTTGTTGCTCCAGTTAGCAGCTGGGGTTTATCTATTGGTTATAGTGTTGCTTCTGGAATCATTCTATCTAGCAAAGGTTATGGTGCTCGGGGGTGGTTGCATGCCTATGGTTGGGTGACACTAGTAATATTGTCTATGGTAAAATGAGCACATCGAATATTTTAACAACACGTTTCCTGCATATACAATTCTTAGCTCTGATACCACAAATGATGGCCTAACAGGCCTAATTCCTTAGAACAGAGTTCCAAACAACTATATTAGCATATTTAAGCCGTCGTTGCCTTTGGATCAAATCATTGACCTGATTGAGTTATGGTTTTGGACCAACGGTCTCCAATTGTCAAACCAGAAGCGCTAGACTTAAGCGCTCTTTGTCGCAGTGCTTATCTTTTCCTTTACATTCCCAAACACTTTGTTCGACCCTTATCCTCCATGTGACCATATGCTAGATCAATGGGCCAATCAATGGTGGTTTACCACTTTACAAGAGTGGTATTAATAACCTTTAGTCTTGTGGGGAGGTCAAGTAGTGGTTTCCAAAACCAGTACGAGGGTTCCTGCAATCACACGATCGCAATGTGTGTCCTCTCCTAAAGAGCACGTTGGGAAATTGTAGGGGGGTCACCTCTTTTTATCTGTCACGGTGTTTACACGTGCACAATTTATGTCGATCATCGATCTCTCCTTTTCATAAACRGTTGGATCTGAACGTCGAAATATYAGGTCCACTTTACAATTAGTTTAACAAAACGTTGGGAGGACAATAGGCTAGTAGATCGGAAGATTGGGGTGTCGGGTACCATCTTTCAATTGTTTTGAAATATGTCGGGGGTTGGTAKATCGGTACTATGTGGTCCCGATAGATAATTATGAGTCGTCATTCTGACAAGGCTTTATCCCAGATCTAATCTCAATCATTCGTTTAAACGCAAACAAAACATAGAGATTTAAGTGGGTTTCATTCGGCTTTGGAGCACGATGTTGCACATGATCCATTACGCTACAAAATCAAAGCGTTATCACCCGCTCAAGACAAATTATGAATGGAATTTGATTGCACACACAAATAAACAACAATGACATACACAAATATGAGATTTTTTATTTTCTTTGAAAGGAATAGACTGATACAACAATATTAGCTATGTTCCTCTTTGGTCTCTTGGACCTCTCACACTCTCAATCCTTGCTCTTATTATGTCCCCTATAGAATTACAATAAAATTTCACTCAAGCTCTCGAATTGTTCACAAAATAAACTCAATCTATCTATCTCAACCAATTCCAAATCTTCTAATTCTGTTCCTAGAACCTAGCAACAAATTGACACCTATCAAAACTAATCAAATGAAGACATCTTCTAGAGATACTTCGCACAATTATTACAAATGAAAATAAAATTTTAGGAAACCAACTTCCTTAGTAAAAGTTTGTGACCCTTAGGGTCTGTTTCAAATGACCTTGTTGATACTCCTGCATCAAATATACGACCCCTTGAGTACTATGATATGTTGATTGGTATAGACTTGTTGGCAACCCATTAAGTTAAGCTGGATTTTTTTAACAAGACCATGGA
>JASDQU010739828.1:14684-29515 GCA_032191745.1 Picea mariana | reverse complement strand
ATTCATGAACCATTGTTAATTCGGCAATAAGAGGTAGGTTTGAATAGCCAATGAGATCTTGACAAAAAAAAAATTAAATAAATGAAATAAATAAATAAAATCTATTTCTAAAGTGTTACATTAGAAAGTCATATTAATTTTTGGTCAACTGGTGAATTAATATATAGTCAATGGTAAACTCATCACTATATACCATGCCTATCGGCAGGTATAATAACATGAAAAACTTATAATGATCTCTTTGGCATTAAATCCACCGTTGGGAAAAAAACACAAATACAATATTTAAAAAACCATTATGACATGAAAGAAAATAGTGAGAGACAAATGTTGCAACACAAAATGTGAAAATACCACCATAGTGTTACACAACCTCTAAGTTGTAATACATTCTTAAGTTTAAGCAATCCCTTTGGGGAGAGGTATTTGAATTTTGAACTTTAAATGTGATATTGAACTTTTCAAAATAATATATTGTTTTATATTTCCACGTTAAATCAAATATCTTGGAAGGAAAGTTGTGTATCATTTGTGAGTGGAAAGTTTGAACAAAGATGCTTTGAACAAAGGAAATAACGTTTTAGGTAAATTTTTACGAACATTTTTTTTCAAACAATATGAAAAATTTATAATGGTATGGCATGAAATAAAATGGTGAGAGACAACAGTGATACATTGTTAAGTTGCATATTATGGGAGTAGTCTAACTATTAGACTTTTTTTACTTTGGGCAATTATCACCGAATTCAACAATCTAATTGTTGGTCGAATCACAATTTTCCATTGTTTAAATTGCAGTTTTGAATGTATACATGAATCCAACACCCTAAATAATTCTTAGTCCGTGTTGATTGTGCAATCTCAACAATTAATGTATGCAATTTCATCAATTCTTTTAAATTTTTCACTGGTTTATGAGCAAAACTGAAACATTGCCAAAAAAATGTTCAAAAAGTTTAATATCTAGACTACTCCATGTATTATGTGCGATCAAAAAGTTTGATCAAAGATACTTTGTACAAATGAAATTAATTTTAAGTGTCTTTCAATAATTGCATTCCACTAACTAAGAGCACACATGCCACAAAGTAGGATTTCCAATTGACAATTTTAATTTGGGGTTATGAATGTAAATGATGTAATTTTATTTCATGCAAATTTACTTGGCTGTATTTTATTTATTATGGAAGATTATGTAAACTATGTTTAAGTTTTGAAATGTTCCCAAGGTTTTGAGTGAAGAGACCACCCATCAACGAGAGATTAGTTATAAGCTTTGGAATAATAGATAAGTGTAACCCTTAATGAGACCAAAGAGGTGTTAAATGGAAGTAGCACTTATAACTAGGAAATTAAATAACTATAATAATTATTACTAACTATATGTAAATATGAAACTAATAATAATAATTTAATTTTAAAATCACAGCAAAACAAGACACCAAATTAGTGAAATTGATGTATGAAACCCCTTATTTATGAAAAACCTACTAAAAATATATTATTATTTATTAAAAAACTAATAAATAATAATAATTTATTTATTATATTTTTTAATTAGGTTTGGAAAGGCATCCATTAACACTAACTTGCAATAAATTTTCCAACCGGTAAATATTACCGGCAAAATGACCTAAACTTCATTTTCCAATATTTTATAATGATAACCATGAAGATAAAGTTACCTAATCCCTATATAAAAAAATATATAGAGAGAGAAAACTTTTCTATTTGTAAATTTTACGGGCTATAAAATGACATATACTTCATTTTCCTGTTTCTACATAGAAAAAGCGGCTGCACTCTATTTTCCCGTTTCTACATAGAAAAAAAAGCATGTAGAAAGCAAAGGGTGTACACTATGCCAATGGAAAGATTGAGAAAATATATTTCTTCAAGGTTCTAACATTAGGGAATTTTTGAAAGGTAATTTTATGGTTAATGGTTTTGTATTGTTGTGAAAATCAAAATATTTTTAAATTGGTTTTTTTGGTAAATTATTAATATTAGGTATTTAAATATTAATAAATTTATAAATTTGTGTTGAGTTTTTTTTGGATTTTTTTGGACAAATGAATAACATATACAAAATAGACATAGAGAACTAAAAATATTATTTTTTATATAATAAAAGAAACCTTGTATGTCATGATCTCATTTGATAATAGATTCGAGGTTTTATCGCCAACGTCGCTATTCCCAATGTTTTATATGTTAGCATATCCAAAGTTTTTGATCATCTATTGTCTTTTTGAATTTTTACTATTTTTACTTAAATGTTTAGATATCCAAAGTTTGTCCTTTGACTAAATTTGTCATATTAGTTTGTCCTTTGACTAATTTGTTTTTGCACAGTCTCTATTATTCGAACTATTGTTATTATTATTATTATTATTTTATTGTTATTATTATTATTATTATTTTGTTGTTATTATTAAGTACTTAAATATGCATTTTTATTATTACGTACGTAAACAGGCCTGCCACACTGCATTCTTTCTTAAATGTTTACAGAGCACGAGGTCCTTGGACGATCCTGACAACCTTAAATGTTTACCTAACAGACCTCACAGCCTTAAATGTTTACTTAACATGCATGTTACAATACATTTTCCTCTGATTTTCGGATACAATCTTGTCTGCAGTGAATTTGGGCAATATTGTTCTTCACCGACATTACTGGTTCATTGGTTGATGCTTGCTCGTTGGTTCGTTGAATGTTGTTTATTGTTGTTTGATTCAACTTTGCAAAGTTGAGGTCTTGCAGCTGCAATTGGACCTCTTAGTGCTTGTCCACTGGTTTGTTGTTTGTTGTTTGCTCTTGTTTGCTTCAACTTTGCAAGGTTGAAGCCCTGCATCCGCGGTTGGACCCGTTGTTGCAGTTTGCACAGTTAGGATTATGCATCCGCGATTGGAACTGCGCTTCTGTCATTCCCCATTCACGGGTAAGTTTCAGTGCCATGGTTGCCTTCCTATTCGTTGTTTGTTGTTTGATATTTCTAGTTTGCAAGTAAAACATTTCAATACTGGGAATGCCTGAGTCAAAATCCTCTTGCAGAACATCTTTGTATGTGACTACTATGACCAGAGAAGCAGGAGTATAATGTTGTCTTGGTCTTGTTCTTGAACGTCAATGTTCGACATAGAACCCACCTCTATCGCAGCCATAGTGACATATAAAAAAGGAAATCGAATTTTCTCCTCATTTTTTTTGTTCCTGAAAACCATACATTTGGTGCATTTTTTTTCAGGTTGTTCCCTTCCAAAATGTCTTGTTCCCCTTTGAATATCAATGCTGGACACATAACCCACCTCTGTTGCAGCCATAGTGACATATAAAAAAGGAAACTAAATGTTCTACTCATATTTTTTGTTCCTGAAAACAATACGTTTGGTGCATTTTTTTCAAGTTGTTCCCTTCCAATCACATGTGCCCACTTCTATGTTCTGGACATCAAACCATAGCTCGTTGGAAAATAGCAATGCAAAAAAAATATGGGGAACAACCTGAAAAAAATGCACCAAACGTATGGTTTTCAGGAACATAAAATATGAGGAGAAAATTCGATTTCCTTTTTTATATGTCACTATGCTTGCGATAGAGGTGGGTTTTGTGTCGAACATTGACGTTCAAGAACAAGACCAAGACAACATTACACTCTTGTTTCTCTGATCGTAGTAGTCACTTAAAAAGATGTTCTGCAAGAGGATTTTGACTCAGGCATTCCCAGTATTGAAAATTCTTACTTGCAAATTGGAAATAGCAAACAACAAACAACGAATAGGAATGCAACGATGGCACTGAAACTTACCCGTGAATGGGGAACAACAGAAGCACAGTTCCAATCGTGGATGCAGAATCCCAACCGTGCAAACTGCAACTTTCTTAAATGTTTACACAGCGCGAGGCCCTTGGATGGTCCTGACAGCCTTAAATGTTTACCTAACATGCCTCACATCCTTAAATGTTTACTTAACAGGCGTGTTACAATACATTTTCCTTTGATTTTTGGATACAATCTTGTTTGCAGTGAATTTGGGCAATATTGTTCTTCATTAGCATTATTGGTTCATTGGTTGATGCTTGCTCGTTGGTTCGTTGGATGTTGTTTATTGTTGTTTGATTCAACTTTGCAAAGTTGAGGTCCTGCAGATGCAGTTGGACCTCTTGGTGCTTGTTCACTAGTTTGTTATTTGTTTCTTGCTCTTGTTTGCTTCAACTTTGTAAGGTTGAAGTCCTGCATTTGCATTTGGACATGTTGTTGCATTTTGCACAGTTGGGATCCTGCATCCGCAATTGGAACTGTGCTTCTGTAGTTCCCCATTCACGGGTAAGTCTCAGTGCCATTGTTGCATTCCTATTCATTGTTTGTTGTTTGCTATTTCCAATTTGCAAGTAAGAATTTTCAATACAGGGAATGCCTGAGTCAAAATCCTCTTGCAGAACATCTTTGTATGTGACTACTACGACCAGAGAAACAAGAGTGCAATGTTGTCTTGGTCATGTTCTTGAACATCAATGTTCGACACAAAACCCACCTCTGTCGCAGCCATTGTGACATATAAAAAAGGAAATCAAATTTTCTCCTCGTATTTTCTGTTCCTGAAAACCATACATTCGGTGCATTTTTTTCAGGTTGTTCCCTTCCAAAACGTCTTGTTCCCCTTTGAATGTCAATGCTGGACACAAAACCCGCCTCTGTTGCAGCCATAGTGAGATATAAAAAAGGAAATCAAATGTTCTCCTCATATTTTTTGTTCCTGAAAACCATATGTTTGGTGCATTTTTTTTCAGGTTGTTCATAGACATTATCATAGAAGAAGCTGTAAAAAACGAAAAAAATCACATTACAGATACAAATTCCATGTGACGCCATTGAGAACAACAAGAATCATAGAGCCAACTAGTTTAGAGGACAATGTTCTCATTGAGAAATCTAAATCCTTGTTCGCATTTCTAGAACAAGGAGACTTTGATGACTTAATGAGCTTCCAATACTTCTTGGCAGAGCTAAATCTAACAGAAGATAAGTACATCCAAGCCATACAATCTACACTTAAACAACCAACAGTTTTCCTTAAATGAAAACATTCACATATTTGGAACAACAGTTTCTCCAAGGACATGCCAGTTATGTGGAATGCAAATACAAACGCATAGTATGTCCTCAATGCATATGCTACAACATCATATTGTACCTTGTACATGACAAGGGTTGACAAATCTATGACAAGTGCATTTAGAAGAATACGCAAAGAACATGAAAAAAGTCATATTGATGCTATGCAAATGACACGTACAGTTTGAAATACATTACTTAATCTTCAACAAATGTATGTTCAACAAGTAGTCCCCATTCCACTTTCCCTGCCCCTGGACTGTGGTTCAATGAAATGTGTCTTCATAAACACATCTCCACTTGAGAAACACAAATTGGAACATGGTTTACATTTGGGACATAAAAAATACTATTAAAATAGCATAATATGAATAATGTTGAAATATATATAAACAACATCTCTTTAAACTTGAACTAGAGTTTGTCGAGCTCCAACTACATTTCATAGCTGAGACTATTTTTTCCCATAGTTAACGTGTTTTTATCGCTTGATAATTATCAGACTAAGTGTTGTTGTGTGAGGGACAAAGTTCTTTTCTCCCTTTCTTTTTCCTCTTCTATACTTACCTGTTTTCCCCTTTTCTTCTTCCCCTCTATTATCCATTTATGGTTCTATACTTAGTTGCATTTCTATGCTCGCGAGTTCCCGGGGTGGTGGACTGACAAATCCTCATCTCCATCTATATCTTCACATCACAAGTCCGACTGACCGTCGTTCGTTTCCATACTTTGCCAATTTTATGGCTGCGGGTTCCCAGGTAGGTGCTATCGAACTCTCATGCCCCGTGTTTAGGGTATACATCTTGTACCCCAAAACTTCGGTGATCTACAATTCGACCCCAGACTCCTCGAACTTGTAAGCCTCACTCTACCTATGATGACTCCCCTGACTCCTACCTAAAATAAAATAATATGAATAATGTTGAAATAAATATAAACAACATCTCTTTAAACTTGAACCAGAGTTTGTCAAGCTCCAACTATATTTCATAGCTAAGAATGTTTTTCCCATAGTTGATGTGTTTCTATCACTTGATAATTATCAGACTAAGTGTTGTTGTGTGAGGGACAAAGTTCTTTTCTCCCTTTCTTTTCCCTCTTCTATACTTCCATGTTTTCCCCTTTTCTTCTTCCCCTCTATTATCTGTTTTTGGTTCTATACTTAGTCACATTTCTATGCTCGTAGGTTCCTGGGGTAGCAGACTAACAAATCCTCATCTCCATCTATATCTTCACATCACGAGTCCGACTGACCATCGTTTTTTTCCAAACTTAGCCAATTTTATGGCCGCAGTTTTCCGGGTAGGTGCTATCGAACTTTCATGCCCTGTGTTTGGGGTATACATCTTGCACCCAAAACTTTGGTGATCTACAATTCGAATCTGGACTCCTCGAACTCGCAAGCCTCACTCTACCTACGATGACTCCGTCCGACCACCCTGCCTTTCCATACTTAGTCAATTCTTCAAAGTTTTGCAGGTTCACGGACTCCCGGATTCACAAAAGTTTCAAAGCATTTTTCACTCCCCTCCATCCTTGCCACCTTCGCCCCTTCCCAATGCACATTAACTATGCTTTTACTAGTGACAAATCACCACATAGGTTCGAAAAGATTGGCATTAATAAGCGGAAAGCTTGAGGACATCTCCCATTAAAACGCATTGATGGGAGAATATTATGGGATCTGGTGATTTTTTTGTGTCGATCTTGAATTGGAAAAAAAAAACGTTGGTTATTTTAGTTTTTTTAAGGCATCATCATAGTAAGAATGCAATATTGTGCTAGCCCATTGTCTTCTACAAAGGTGTTGACATCATGTCCCTCTTTAATATTGTGCATATATTACAGCTTGTCATATTTGAGAATATGCTTGCATATGAAAATGTTAACTCATATCTTTTCTCTATCGCCTATGTGTTTGAGAAAAATTTGCGAGCCGAAAACACCCTTCAAATTGGAACATGGTTTACATTTGGGCCACAAAAATACTATTAAAATAAAATAATATGAATATTATTGAAATAAATATAAACAAATTCTCTTTAAACTTGAACCTGAGTTTGTCGAGCTCCAGGTATATTCCATACCTGAGAATGTTTTTCCCATAGTTAATGTTTATGGTCGCGAGTTCCCGGATTGGCGCTATCGAACTCTCATGCCCCATGTTCCTTGATATACATCTTGCTCCCAAAACTTTCGTGATCTACAATTCGACCCCGGACTCCTTGAACTCGCAAGCTTCACTCTACCTACGATGAGTCTATCTGGGTTTGTCTGACCACCCCGCCTTTCCATACTTAGTCGATTCTTCACCTCTTGTTATCGCATATTCACGGGTTTGTGGACTCCCGGGTTCACAAAAGTTTGAAAGAATTTATCACTCCCATCCATCCCCGCCGCCTTCGCACACTTCCCAATGCAAATTAATTATGCTTTTATTAGTGACAACTCACCACACAGGTTCGAAAAGATTGGCATTAATAACCGAAAAGCTCGAGGACATCTCTCATTAAAATGCATTAAACCAAGATCTACAGAAGATTATATTATCATCATCCACTGTTCATTTTAAATACTACCAGGACACAATTAATGTCACATGTTGCAATACAAACAAATCTTCATCTAAGCATTAGCTTTTCTCACAGGTACCCCAGATGCACCCCAGTCATTCGATATCGAATTGGCAGAGATCAATATTATGGGATCTGAAAAAAAAAATTGTGGATCTTGAACTCGAAAAAATTGTTTACTTTAGTTTTTTTAAGGCATTTTGCCCCGCCTTTCCATACTTAGTCGATTCTTCACCTCCTGTTGTCACAGATTCACGGGTCCCCGAGCTCCCAAGTTCACAATAGTTTCAAAGCATTTTTTGCTCTCATCCATCCCCGCCACCTTCGCTCCCTTCCCAATGCACATTAATCATGCCTTTATCAGTGACAACTCACCACATAGATTCAAAAAGATTGACATTAATAGGCGAAAAGGTCGAGGACATCTCCCATTAAAACGCATTAAACCAAGATTTAAGGGAGATTATATTATCATCCTCCAATGTTCATTTTAAATACTATCAGGAGCAAAGGAACGTTCTCATCACCTWATGGTTGTAGCTTGACATCATTTCTGTGGAGATACATTGAATATTTTCGGGCGCGAGAACCAGAGTTTTCAGTGGTYCAGAGCTTATGACTACTACTCATCCCCTTCTGCCCATAAGGAAGTTATCTGGATGTCTGGAATTGCGCGAGTAGGTTGTGTCCCCAAAGTTTTTAACTGTAAGGAGTTGGTCACWTGGTGCGCCGAAAATTATATTCTGAATTAGCGGATTATCCAGTTGTGGGACCATTCTCAAGTCTCTCTATTGTCTCAAGTATTTCGAAAGATGTTAAGACTTCCCAAGCCAACGCTTACTTTCAGGGGTGAGGATTGCAGAGAGTTCTTAGCTTTTTGTTCAACTTTTTCGTACTTTGATAAGTGTTAATTTCCCTCTATCATCGAAAACTTGGGTTTTAAGGTGTCTTCCTTGTAATGTTCCTGGTCATCCACATCTGAGACAACTTAGAGATGCCATTCAGGCCCAATTGAAAGACGAGGGAGTGGTTTTATGTGACGTCGGCTTTGAGGGAAAATAATTATGATAGCCAACAGAAGCTCAGACAAAAAATTCAAGTATCTTATGATTGGTATTCTCCTTGTATTCGATCCTTTGGTTGGTTGAAAGGCCTGCCTGAAAATTTGTATGTTGAACTTCTTTGTTTTATTACTGGAAACTGGAAGGGACTTTCAAGTCACCTGCAAAATGCTCCTTTGTTGAAGTATATAACTTCTTCTAACAACACAGATTTGGAAAGTGTATCAAATGCTACAGACCACACCATAATTTATCTTTTGTCAGAGGAGTTGCACATATCGTTTCTTACAAAATGGTCTAGAATATTCAGAAGTGACACCAAAATATTACTCCATGCCCGAATATACTCAGAAGGAAATTATAAATTTGGATCCTCACGAAGGTGAGAAACTGTATGAGTGGTTGAATCAACGTCCTAAAATTACAGAAATTTCTATCTCAAAGTTTGTTGAGCGACTTATGGATGTAGTAACAAACTCGATAGACAGTCAGCTTCTATCTCAAAGTTTGTTGAGCGACTTCTGGATGTAGTAACAAACTCAACATATAATCAACTTTCTATCACTATTGCACATTTTTTTCACTATTCCTATGCAAATAATTACATCTGGGTCGAAGAGCTTACCACTCTTTGGAAGAATATTCTCCTAGTAGCTGAAGGTGAGTATATAATCAGGGAACGAGGCTCTCAAAAGTTTTTGATGCCTGCATCAACGAGTAACTGGGAAAAGTTAATGGGAAGGAATTCTGGACTATGAACTTTGCAACACTTTTTGAAGATTACTTTATGCTACCACCTTTTGCAAGAAGTTTGACGTATTCAAGTAATGATTTGGTTTCTGAAGATCACATTTTACTACCACCTTCATGCAATGATTTTGTTTCATTCTTTAGAAGAAACCTTGATGTAGTAGATATTCCAAAGCTATTTCCACCGAATATCAATATTCCTGTTGTTTTCTGTGCTTTGAATAAGGAGAATGCATTTCTTTTGTTGTAGTAGATCCAATATTTGAAAAAAACAGAAGTTGCTCGATGCTTGAAGTATTAACTTGTATGGTTCAAATAAATTGCCATCACCTCGTCGCAAGTGTCTCTCAAGTTGTTCATCAGGATCACAGGTCGATAAGCACAAAGTTCCTTCTTGGTCGTAGAGTGCTTCCATCCCCCATTTGGGTTTGCACAAATGATTCTATTGCTAACTTGTTTCTTTCTCCTGGTGGTGGATCCTTCTATCCCAACTAACATGATGGAAATAAACTATCTCTAGGGAGTTTGATCGCTTCCCGGGATCTGAGTTGATTATATATTAATTTCAGTTGACTTAAACATGTTTATGTGTGAAACCTAATGTTAGACATAGAAAATACAATTTTTTATCTTTTAAAATATATAATAATGTATTTTTTTAACACACCATTGGTCTAAACGTTTGAGGCATTATTTGGGATTCACATCCTTCAAGAATGTAAATTAATTACATAGTTAATATTGCTTCTAAAAATGCATTTGATTCATCGTCGACTATGACAATTGCATTAACACTGCAATGTCCAGATAATAAATGGTTGATATTCACCTAATGTCGAGGTCATCATCGCACATGACACCCAACCTCCAAAGATGTCTGGACTGACATCAACATTGTAATTGTCATGAAAAAGCAACACTAAAGTCGATGCTCTTTTGCAAGTCTGACAACCCTGCAGTCTAAGTGCTTTGACAATGGCATGCCTACTTGTTCACTGCATTACCACCCTCCAATCGATGACATTGTTCCCATTGCCACCGCCAGTGTCATCTGAAGCTGAAGCTATCTGGAGCCTGGAGTCACCACCAGTGTCGATCTCTGAAGCTGAAGCTACATGGATCCTGGAGTCACGACTTGATATACTTTTACATTTGTTCAATTGCATGTAGGTGCAGGTTTTAGTGGGTCAGGTTGTGTTGCATACAAATACCAACCATCTGTGCAAACCCAAGCTGGGGATGGAAGCACTCTACGACCAAGAAGGCACTATGTGATTATCAACCTGTGATCTCGATCAACAACTCGAGAGATGTTTGTCACGATGTAATGATGATTTATTTGAACCAGAGAAGTTAATACTTCAAGCATCGAGCAACTTCCGTTTTTTTCAAATGTCGGATCTACTGCAACAAAATAAATGAATTCTCCTTATTCAAAGCACGAGAAACAATAGGAAGATTAGTATTCGATGGAAATAGCTCTGGAATATCTACTACATCAAGGTTTCTTCTAAAGAATGAAACAAAATCATTGCATGAAGGTGGTAGTAAAAGGTGATCTTCAGAAACCAAATCATTACTTGTATACATCAAACTTCCTGCAGAAGGTGGTAGTATAAAGTAATATTCAAAAGTGTTGCAAAGTCCATAGTCCAGAATTCCTTCCCATTAAATTTTCCCAGTTACTTGTTGATGAAAGCATGAGAAACTTTTGAGAGCCTCATTCCCTAATTATATACCCACCTTCAACTACTAGGGGAATATTCTTGCAAAGAGTTGTAAGATATTCGACCCAGATGTAATTATTTGCATAAGAATAGTGCAAAGAATGTGTAGTAGTGATAGAACTTTGATTGTATGTTGAGTCTGTTACTACATCCAGAGGTCACTCAACAAACTTTGAGATAGAAGCTGACAGTTTGTCGAGTCTGTTACTACATCTAGAAGTCGCTCAACAAACTTTGAGATAGAAAGTTCTGTAATTTTAGGATGTTGATTCAACCACTCATACAGTTTCTCACCTTCGTGAAGATCCAAATTTATAATTTCCTTCTGAGTATATTCGGGCATGGAGTAATATTTGGCATCACTTCCAAATATTCCAGACCATTTTGTAAGCCACGATATGTGCCACTCCTTTGACGAAAGATAGATAATGGTATGGTCCGCAGCATTTGATACACTTGCCAAATCCGTGTTGTTGGAAGAAGTTATATACTTCAACAAAGAGCATTTTGCAGGTGAATTGAAAGTCCCTTCCAATTTTCAGCAATAAAACAAAGAACTTCAACATACAAATCTTCAGGCAAGCCTTTCAACCAACCAAATGATAGAATACAGGGAGAATACCAATCATAAGATACTTGAATTTTTTGTCTGAGCTTTTGTTAGCTAACATAAAACTTTTCCCCCAAAGATGACATCACATAAAACCACTCCCTCGTCTTTCAATTGGGCTTGAATCACATCTCTAAGTTGTCTTAGATGTGGATGACTAAGAACATTACAAGGAAGCCACCTTAAAAACTAAGTTTTCGATGATAAAGGGAAATTAACACTTATCAAAGTACTAAATGTTGAATAAAAAAATAATGTATCCAGGCCATATCTAGATGAGACAAACTATTCAAGAAGTTATCTGAGATAGATCTAGCTGGCAACACAAATGAAGTCCAAGACCCAAAATTGATATTCAACTCGTTTTTAACCAAGCAAGCATTTGATGATCAAGTTGGGATCTATAAAAGACACTCATTTGAAAATTTCTATGGCATTCTTGAATATGGTGAAGATGGCGTGAAAAACTGGCTAGTTGATTATTCGATTAAAAACCAAGATACTGAAGAATCATTGCACAACCTCTCTATTGATCTAAGGGACTTGGAAAGTGAATTCTTTAGTATAAAAATCCAGCATAAAATCAACGTGGCGCCCATGAGGAGCTACATCGAGGAGTGGTTCAAAAAAGTTGTCGACAAGATTACCAATGAAGGGCAAAGGACGCTTGAGACGGTTCCCATAACCGCCGAGGAAATCCATAAAAGGACATGAACGAACAAACGAGAAGGCATGGGATACCATCATAGTAAGTTCATACTGATCACATTCTTTTGTCTTTGTCAATGTCTTCATTCAGTTACTCTACCACTTTAAATAGAAAGGTTTAACCAAGGACTAACAATTTTCTATTTCTTCTTGCCAGGTCTTGTTGTCTTCCATCACCGACTTTCTTCTTTCTACAAGCTTGATTCTTGTACATATTTGCTTTATGGTCCACGGGATCCCCAACCCCAATCATTATGGCAAACAAATTTAAATTTCAGAGAATATGTTCTGAACTATATCTTTTTTACAAATTCTAAGAGAGTTATTTTGGGAAGTAATCTCAACTATATTTTGTAACCCAGTTTATCTTAATATAAAATATTTGAGGTTGTTGTATGTTGTTTTTCAATGTTTAATATTGTTTTTTTGAATTTTGTATATATATTTTTAAATTAACTCATTTGCCTGTACAATTATTGATAGATGAATTCAACCTCTTTCTACAAGAATTTAAGACGTTCTTTTCTCCCTTTATCTTCCCTCCTCTATACTTACTCATTTTTCCCTTGTCTTCTTCCCCTCTATTATCTCTTTCTGGTTCTATACTTAGTTACATTTCTATGGTCGCGGGTTCCTAGGTTGGCGGACTGAAAGATGCTCATCTCCATTTATATCGTCACATCATGAGCCCGACCGATCGTCATCCCTTTCAACACTTAGCCAATTATCTGACCGCGGGGTTTCGAATTAACGCTATTGAGCTCTTATGCCTTGTGTTTCGTGATATACATCTTGCACCCAAAACTTTCGTGATCTACAATTCGACCCCAGACTCCTCGAACTCACAAGCTTCACTATACCCAAGTTAACAAAAGTTTCAAACCATTTATCACTCCCTTCCACCCCCGCCACATTCGCTCCCTTCCCAATGCACATTCATTATGTTTTTACTAGTGACAACTCACCACACAGGTTCGAAAATATTGGCATTAATAAACGAACAGTAAATGTTGTTGTGTGAGATACTTACCCCTTTTTTCCTTTTCTTCTTCCCCTCTATTATCCCTTTCTGGTTCTATACTTAGTCGCCTTTCTCTGATCGCGAGTTCCTGGGTTGGAGGACTGATATATCCTCATCTCCATTTATATCCTCACATCACGAGTTTGACCAACCGCCGTTCCTTTCCATACTTAGCCAATTTTATGGCCGCAGTTTCCGAGGTTGGTGTTATCGAACTCTCATGCCCCTTGTTCTGTGATATACATCTTGCACCCAAAACTTTTGTGATCTACAATTCCACCCTGGACTCCTCGAACTCGCAAGCTTCACTCTACCCGGGTTCACAAAAGTTTCAAAGCATCTATCGCTCCCTTCCATCCCCGCCACCTTCGCGCCCTTCCTAATGCACATTAGTTATGATTTTACTAGTGACAACTCAACACACTGGTACGAAAAAATTGGCATTAATAAGCGAAAACCTCGAGGACATCTCCCATTAACATGCATTAAACCGGGATTTATGGGAGTTCGATAGACCGTCGTTCCTTTCCATACTTAGCCAATTTTATGGCCGTCGGTTCCTGAGTTGGTGCTATCGAACTCTCATTCCCCGTTTTCCGTGATATACATCTTGTACCCAAAACTTTCGTGATCTACAATTCCACCCCGGACTCCTCGAACTTGCAAGCTTCACTCTACCTGGGTTCACAAAAAGTTTCAAAGCATTTATCGTCCCCTTCCATCCCTGCCACCTTCGCACCCTTCCCAATGCACATTAATTATGCCTTGATTAGTGACAACTCACCACACAGGTTTGAAAAGATTGACATTAATAAGCGAAAACCTCGAGGACATCTCCCATTAAAATGCATTAAACTGCGATTTACGCGAGATTATATTATCAAATATCTTCTTCACATGTTACGTTTCATATTACTTTATGGGAATATTCCATTTCATGTTAATTACTTTGTTCCTGCCATGTATTTCTAGGTAGATTCTTTTTCAATAATTGTAAATTAAGATATAAGTTATATCTTAAATTAGTATTCAATGAAATTTCAACATAGGTTTTAATATTTAATTTTTTTATATCATTTCATTTCTAAAAAACAATTGAACATAACTTTTTAATATATATATATATATATATATATATATATTAATTCTCATTTAATTTTACATATTTCAACTTTCATTTGCTTTAAAGATCTACTCTAATTGCCCTTTACTTACCATATTGTTAATTTATGATTTTTTAACAATATTCATCGTTTCTCCC
>JASDQU010739827.1:172608-183269 GCA_032191745.1 Picea mariana | reverse complement strand
TCATTGTCATTCTGCTCACTATGCACAACTTTCCCCTACTCTACACCTTCCAGCCAAGGCCGACATTTCCAGCCACTATATTCGCTAGTGTTGTCATCCCACAACTTCTTTCTTCATGCAAAGAATGATGTCCCAACATATTTTTGCTATAATGATCAATATTCATAGTGTTGTAACATGCACTACTCTAGTTGAATATTTACACTCCCCATCTCCTTACAAAACCAATCTTGAAGTTCCATTATCATTGATTCACATTTCAATACTATGAAATGTTCCTTAATGCCATTTTCCTAATTTTAAATATCTTCACTTCATTAAGTGAGTCATCCACCGATGAGTCACACCTCATGTCATGATATCATTTTCTTTCTCTTGCAATAAGTTTTGTAGTCTTCATGATTCGAAATTGGATCCAGAAGCCTGACAAGGCTTAAAAATGCTCAAAAATGAAAGTGTTCAGAATGTGATGAAACCATCTCCATTGCGTCTGTCTCAGCTTCTTGATTCCGACGGTATATTTACTTCGTCAAACGGGCTCCGTATGAGCAAGATATCGCGTTCTGTCCGAAAAGCCAAACAGGTAAAAAAAAGGGATGACTGTACAGTCTGTACAGTCCATGTGGCATGCTGACTATACAGGCCGTACGGTCCGTACAGCTGATGTGGAAATCCCGGGAGGTGACACGTGGCAGCTCCAGGGGGCGACACGTGGCAGGTTGATTTGGCGTATGGACAGACAACTGAATCAATCCAGGGGTGACACGTGTCACCACTGTAAGGGTGACACGTGTCACCACTGTAAGGGTGACACGTGGCACGGGATGACATCAGCAGCCGACGCGACACGCTGACAGGGCAGTACGGTAGTTGACGCGTGGCAGACACGTGGACTAATCAACAATTGACAGTTGGCAGAATCTGGTTGGTTGTTGATGTGCCACATGGCCCATTCATGGGCTGCCACGTGGCACCCTCTGGTTGGTTTATAGTTTGTGTAAAATTGTATGGCGTGCATAGGAGTCGAACCCCCGACCTCCCATAGTGTAACGGACTGGCAGGACCGGGATAACCACCCGGGCCATGTTGGTTCTTGTTATATAAATGTTAAAAATTGTATTTGAATTGAAAGAAAACTGTGATCGGAGGCAGAAAGGGGTCGGGGCTTAGCCCAGCTCATGGTTCGAGGCATGTTATGTGACCGTTCAATGGAATCGAGAGCGCAGGAGTAATGGGATAGGGCTTAGCCCTTGGACCCCGTGCCAATACGTAACCACCACCAGCAGACCAGGGGCTATCTCGACCCAAAGGGCACGCAGGTTATACAGTTCAGCCACGGGTCCTATGACCACGCCAACGAATAGGAGCCCGGACCAGGGGCTAGCATGCAGGTGGAGCGCTTGGCCACATGGCTGCGCGCCCATAAGACCAAGGTGCTAGCGCGAAGGGGGTTCCGCTTGATTTAATTAAAAAGTGGGTTTTTTGTTATGTTTATGGATTTTTCATTGATATATGCCTGAATTTAATTGATTTTCTCCATTTTTGGGAGATATTAGGGAATTTTTGGAGCCCAAATTTTGGGAGGAAGTTGGAGATGAACAACCAACTTCAAATCTATATAAACCAGACCTGTTTGAGGCTATGGAGGACAATCAATGACAGAAAAAGAAGAGTTATGCTGAAGGGAAGCCAAGCCAAAGCCATTTTGATGCAGGGAAGCTTTTGAGGAGCAGACGCTGTCGAACCATTTCTGGGAGCTCCGAATATCCGTTTTGCGTGTCGTTTTCTTTGCAGGGTTCTTGAGCTCTGGAAAAACATGAAGAGATCAGTTTTGTAGCCAATTGGCACTGCAACGATGTATTTTTGAGCTTTTGAACAGAAATAAAGAAGCCTCCCCCACAGAGACAAAGGCCCGGAGACGTAGGCAAAGTTGTGCCGAACTCTGTTATCAATCTGCGTGTTATGGTTTGCTGTCTATTATATGGTTGTCATAATTCCTCTTTTTTCCTCATTCTTTCATTAAGTTTTCTCAACTGGTTAATTAACGCATACAAAATTAAAACTCAACCATAGTCATTAAAAGATCCAACGGATCACTTCATTATATTTTTACCTTCAAAGTTATGAAGTTATCGTTACTCCTTGTGCATGCAATGACATTTTTCACTTGTTGGATTCATACCTCATGTGAAAATATCTATTTAAATTCCTTTGCAAGGGTTTTCAAACCCTTTATATACTAATATCCCTATGCTCTTCTTTAGGTTATTCCATACATGTCGGTGATGCTTAACTAACATGTGCGCTTCGTAGACACTGATGCCACCAGTTGGTGGGGAGCCACTTGAATCTGCAAATCAACTACTCTTCACTGGATTATTTTGGACAAAAATCAAACAGAATAATTGTTGAAAAATAGCTAAAAATATAGACCGTTTAGACTACTCTCAACGAAGGAGAAATTCTGGTGAAACAGGAGGACGAAGAGGAGGTGTGAAAGGACATGTCGAGTATGGTTTTACAGGAAACCGAGAGTAAATACCGACAAGTTGTGAGTATGAAAACTGGAGAAGTGCGGACACTTGATAGACCCATCCGTCGTAATTCAGAATTGGACATGGGCGAATGTTAAAGGCCTACATGGAGTAGCATAGTGTGCACTGCAGTACAATGTCTGACAGGTTTAGGCGCGCATGCATTGAGTACAATGAAAGTAGGGAAATTTACGGAATCTAGAAGGTCTTCCGTATGACGAGTGCAGATGGGAAACGAGAATTGAGAGACCGTGTGGCAGCCTAGCTCTATGACTCTAATTTCAAGCTCCCTAAGGAGAGGGAGCAGGTGGGGTCAGGACTGAGAAGTCGAGAGGCCTTGATTGCCGCTTCTGGCCCTGTAACTCAATTTCTCACCAAATAAAACAAATGTAATGCGTTTCGTACCGCATGCGTGCTTCAGTTTGGTGTGATATATACATGAACTGGGACCTATTGTTCCTCATACAAAGGCAGAATGGAAATTACCTTCGTTAGGTTTTGTCGAAAGAAGGAGGACGGAGGGGAGAATTTTAGGTATAGACGTCTAGTGAAAACATAATGGTAGAAACTTTCTTATGGTAGCTTCCCTCCTTGCTATATGAAGCGATGATAACATTATGTCTCCCATGAGTATTATTTCCTTTTTATAAAATGATATGGAAGAATTATATAATACAAAAGTATAATATCTTTTATATAATTTAATTGTTTATTATTTATGTATGGAAGAATTATATAATACAAAAGTATAATATCTTTTATATAATTTAATTGTTTATTATTTATGTATCACATTAAGTTTTTGAAAAAAAAAATTGTTAAATATTTATGTATGGAAGAATTATATAATACAAAAGTATAATATCTTTTATATAATTTAATTGTTTATTATTTATGTATCACATTAAGTTTTTGAAAAAAAAAATTGTTAAAAGTTTTGAAATGTTTAATGTTTCAAATTTAATGTTTCAAATGGACATAAACACTTCATCTATCATGAGCAAATGTTTATTATTTAATTTTAAATTTAAAAAATTATAAGTTTTTATATTAAATTGAGTATTTCTTTCCTTTTTATTTATTAATATATAGAATAATGTTCCATCATATGCATTTGTTTATATTTTAGTTACAAAATAAGTGTAAAGGTTATTCTTTATATCTTATATTCTTCTCTTTTTACAAAATGATTTATAAACCATCTTCATTCATATTTCAATGCTTTAAAGTAACTTCCTCTCCACAAAATGTTTTACACAAAAAAAAATTCACTATGTTTATTTATGAAAAGGAAAATATTAATATTGATAATAATATAAGATTTTTATGAAAAACAATAATTTTTTTTATTTTTTGTTTTTTATGTTTTCACCCAATTTATATTTTGTAATTAAATTTATCATAATTATAATAAAAAATAAATCATTTTCATCTATATCTCAATGCATTAAATTGTGAATATTAATTAATATTTTTATTTTACATAATGTTTTGATACTTTTATATTTTAAATTTCGTTATGGCAAATAATGTTTTAATACTTTTATGTTTTAAGTTTTGTTATGGCAAATAATGTTTTAATACTTTTATGTTTTAAGTTTTGTTTTGGTATTAAGAAGAAGAAAATATTTTTACTCAAGTAAAAGCTAAGTTAAAAAACAACTTCAATATAACATAGAGAGTATGACATATATGAGTAGTTTAAGTATTAAATTTTTTTTATAAAATAATGAAAAAAACAATAAAATTGGGTAAACAATGTAAAATAAGGAAGAAAACAATAAACTCAACATGTAAATAAAACTGAAATTATGAAATTTAATAACACTAAAATTCAGATAAATTTTTAGGGATATAAACAATTTATGAATAAAATATTGGTATATGATTAATTAGTTTGGTAAGCCTATATTTATTGAAAATGAAAACAATTAATAAGTTTTTAATAACATATTGGTTTTTTAATAAATATATTTTTATATTTTCATAATACTTTTAGTAGTAATAATAAATTGAAGATTTTGATTTCAAACATTAAAATATGTTAATTAATCATTAAAAATAATAATTAAAATGATAAACATAAAAATAACTATTTATTTTTAATTTAAATATCTTAATGCATTTAAATTTAGGTGGTTTACTATGTTTTACTACATTTATACTTTTTATTTACATTTCTTTACCCGGGTGTCTATTAATGGGTGAATCCAGTGCCACTCCACCTTACCAAGTTCTAAATATGTCTTTTCCTTTACTAGCTCTCCATGAGGCATATTTAAATATATGATAAATTAGTCCAACCACTTACCACCAGGTTGATGAATAATATGTATTATTCTGTATTAATAAGGTGCCGTGTACATTGATTAATAATGTATGAGATCATTCTAGAAGTCTAATATTTTTAAGATGATTTAGTTGTCAACATTGATGTTAAAACTTTACATTGATTAATAATGAATGGCATCACTCTATAAGTTTAATGTTTTAAAGATGATTTAGTTGTCAAGTATTTTTTATCTTTTTCCTTACATTTAATTTTTAAAAATTTTAATTGATTGCATTTTTTTATCTTTTTCTTTCATTTAAGATTTAAAACTTTATGATGATTTAGTTGTCAACCTTGATGGCATTTTTTAATCTTTTTTCTTACATTTAACTTTTAAAACTTTTACCTTGATTGCATTTTTTAATCTTTTTCTTTATATTTAATATCTAAAACTTTTGGTTATGGTAGATGTCAAGTTTCTAATTGTACATCTTAGCAATGTATATATATTTTTTCTAGTATTAATTTATTAGATAAAGTGTGTATATCTAGTGTAATGGGACCTGTCATCAATTGATCTTATTATGTTGAGATTTAAATCCATGCATTTATTTTTGTAGTTAGTTATGATTTGTCATATTCAAATAGGTTGGAATTAATTTTTGTAAGTAATTATAATTTTTCAAGGTAAGTTAAGTTATTTATTTTTAACTTTGTTACATATTTATTATATACATCTAAAAAATATTCATAATTAATTAGAAAAATATTTTTTTACTATCTCAAACTTTCTTTTTTTATATTATGAAATTAATAAATGCAAATTGTTATTATTAACCTCTAAAACCTTTGGTTATGGTAGTTGTCAAGTCTCTAATTGTAAATCTTAGAAACGCATATATATATTTTTCGAGTATTAACTTATTTGATAAAGTGTGTATATCTAGTGTAATGGGACATGCCACCGTTTGATCTTATTTATTTTTTAGTTAGTTATGATTTATAAAATTCAAATAGGTTGCAAATAAATTTTGTAGTTAATTATGATTTATCAAATTCAAATAAGTTGAAATTAATTTTTGTAAGTAGTTATAATTTTTCAAGTTCATCTAGGTTATTTGTTTTTAACTTTGTTACATATTTATTATATACATCTAAAATAAATGTTGATAATTAATAAGAAAAACATTTTTTTAGTATCTCAAACATTCTTCTTTATATTATGGAACTAATAACTAGAAGTTTCTCTTGAGTGATTGCCTTATCATTTTGGTCTCTATCACAAGGAAACAACTAATAGCTAAAAGTTGCTCTTGAGTGATTGCCTTATCATTTTGGTCTCTATCAAAGAAATCTATTGGATAGGATTTTGTATAGCTTTATTAATGTTACGCATACCTCCAGTGCCTACAAATCCACTTTATGATTTTGTAGTCAAGAACCAACTCTTAATATCACGAATCAACATGAGGGCATTGCTCCTATTTGCATGCCCCTCTTATGTCACCTAGGGAATAACTTCACATTACCTCATAGCTTCGAAGTGTATCCCATATTTAGGGTTTCCCTAACCCTCCCTCTAGTGATGTAATGAACCCCAACCCATCTAAGTGACATTGCGGTGCAAAATTCTCTTAAAAATGAAATTTTTGCTAACTAAATTAATTCATTTACAATTAGTTGGTTTTTTGTAGCTTACAACTACGAATCAAAATAGATTTACCTACTATATACAACCTAAAAATAGATGCATCTACAACATGAAAATAATCAACATCAAATGCAGCTAAACAATTCATTATAGTAGCATATAAATCACTCCCAAATACACCAAGTTCATGCACAACAATTAAACACACAATTTAACATAACAACAAGATAAAACACTTATCTTTTTATAACAGTTGTGAAACCAGCTGCCTGGGATGGACTTTTCACCCAACCATAGATTGACTATTCCAAATATCAACAGCCAGTCACCCCCGAGCTGAGGCTAGAAATCTACAAAAGAGGGTGGTCTTTCATAGTCCACTCACATCTCATAAAACTCTTAATCCAACTGATATTCTCCTACAACTACCCCGTTTTTCCACCATCTCTCTTCCTCTTGACTTTTCCAACCCAAGGAATGCACCCCTTCATTGATCTCAGTCCCTTAGGAATCCCATTCATTTATTAGGGGATATATGGCACATGTAGCTAGGGATCTCTTAGATGGGAACTCAAGGGAATTTGTTGCTAGGAAAACTATAAAAAAACCAACAACAAACACTTGTTGTTTTAGTGCAACTCACACAGGATTTCACTCTTCAGGCATAACAACCTGGCTCTTCAGTTTTCAACTCCAATTCCCTCCAATTATACTCCAACATGCTCTAGAATTCGCCCTCCATGGTTGCATCACTTGCAAGCTTTGTTTCTTCCTCTCTACTTTTTTCCCATGCAAAAACTTGACTAACTAAAAATTGTTGTCCTAACTCATATGGATTTCCTCTCTTTTCCTTGCCTTTCTTGACTCACACTCTTCGCCAAGATGATTTCACTCAACCCCCATGTGCCCAGTAACTTATGTATGTGACTAATCACACCCACACTCTTAGATGTATTGAATGATTGGTTTAGGGAACACTGAGTTAGAGATGGAAAGGTTTATATAAAAATAGAAAATTTTGGAAAATGGGTTAAATTAATATACATGAGTATTTCCCCCTTGGACCCCTATTGGCCATTATCCTAGACACTCCCCCCCCTCTTGTGAATTAATTCATCCCCCATCTCTTCTCCATGTCCCTTTAGCAGCTAGCATCACATTTTATTATTAAAAAATTGAAATACAATTCGCATATTGCATCACTTTGGAACTAGACACACATTATATCTACATAAGCATTAATTAAAATGAGGATTATAGTGGGGATTTTACATTCCCCCTCCCCTACAATTTTGCGTCGTCCTCGGTGCACTCCATGCCAATATACATATATAAAAATTTACATCACAATACTTAGAAATAAAATGTTTCAACTTGACAACTCCAGCAGTAGCTCCAACCAAAATCTCATATTCCTTTCAACTCACCAACCCAAGGAATGCACCATTCATTTATCAGGGATAACCTAAGGGATGTACCATCTGTTTATCTGGGATAACCAAAGGGATGTACCATCCACTTATCAAGGCTAACCCAATGAATGAGCCATTATTTTATCAAGGTCCCAAACATAGTTGGCTAGGACTCATAGATGTGGTTCCATAATTTTAGCTGCTCAAAATGGAGTCTTGCATTATGTTTTCTTCAAAACTATAAAAAAATTGTGAGTATTCTACCTGCATGTTTTATTCATGCTCCCATGTAGCATATTCAGGACCATAATAGGTCCATTGAACCTTTATTGGCCCTATGGATTTGTTCCTGAGCATTTTGAATTTTTGTTCCAGGATGCGTACTGGTTCCACCCGGAAATCACCTTCGTGCTCCACCTGGATCACATTCCAATCAATTATGTGCTTAGGATCAGGCACATATTTATTTAACAATGACACATGAAATACATTATGCACTCTCATGGATGCAGGAAATGCTAACATGTATGCAATTGTCCCTATATTTTCTAATATTTCAAAAGGCCCACAATATCTTGCTGCCAACTTTGGGCAACTTCCTAATCTTAGTGAACTTATATTTTCCTTCACTTTCAAAAACAAATTTTCTCCCAATTTAAAATCTTCAAAAACTCTATTCTTGTCTGCATAACTTTTCTTCCTATCCTGGGCAGCTTTTAAATTTTACTTTATCTTTGTCATCTTATCTTCCATTTATTTTAGCAATTATGGCCCAACAATTTCTAGGTCTATTGGATTATCCCAACTCACTTGTGTGTTACAATCCTTCAAACAAACTCATTTTAAAAGAGACCTGATACACATTGTTGTAGGAAAATTCATTTAAATGAATATAATATTCCTATTTTGATGGTTGATCCATCACATACATTCTAATCTTGTCCTCAATTATCCTGTTAGTCCTTTATTTTTTCCCATTTGATTTTGGATGATATGTTGTACTAAGATTTTAATTTGTCCCAAATCCCTTGAACAAACCCTTCCAAAAATTAGAAGTAAGCTTTGGATATATGTCATAAACTATTGCTTTAGGCACTTCATGTAACCTAGCAACTTCCTTCATATCAATTTCTGCGATATTCGTTGCCTTGTGTGTAGTCTTTATTGAAATAAAATGTGTTTCCTTAGTCAATTTATTCACCACGACCCTGATGAAATCATGCTACTTCATTGTTATGGAAAAATTAGTAATAAAATAAATTGTGAAAACTTCCCACTTCCATTACGGAATGGGTAATGATTGTAGCAAACATGTTGTGTTTCTATGTTTTTTCTTTACTTTTTGGCGTTATAGACATCTAGCTATGTAATTAGCCACTTCCTTCTTCATTCCTGACAAAAAATATTGGCTTCTTATTGCTGCAATTTTTTTTTTATATCCTGGGTTCCTGACATATGGCACATTATGCATCTCCTTCAACACTAAATTTTCCATCTCACTAGAATTCGACACATACACCTTACGTTTGAACATGATAATTCCATCTTCTTTCAGCTCATAATAATTAACTTTCTATTGAAAATTACCTTGATGTGATGCTTATTTTATTTTCACATAGTGCTGATCTTAATTTGTTGTTGCAATAATTTTTTCTTTCAGATCTATTATGTATATGTTGATGGCTACAATATGCACTTCATGAGATCTCCTGTTGAGTGCAACATCCACTTTATTTTCCATGCCCTTTATATTCTTGATTTCGAAGTCATATTTACTTAGAAATCCCAACCATCTAGTTTTCCTAGCATTTAGTCTTGGTTGTCAAAATAAATGCTTCAAACCACGGTGGTATGTCCTTTGCTCAAATTTCTTACCCATAAGTTAATGCCTCTACATTTTCAAAGAATGTATAATCCTTGCTAACTCCAAGTCATCTATAGAATAATTCCTCTCATGCTCTTTTAATTTTTTGGACTCATAGCATACCACATGGTCCCTTTGACTAAGAAATCCACCAAGCCCTTCCTTGCATGCATCAGTGCACACAACAAAATCTTCATTTGGACATGCATTCTTCAATATTGGTGCAATTATCGATTTTTCGTTCAACTGTTGAAAACTCTCTTCACACTTGGAAGTCCCATTGAGCCTCTAAATTGACATCGCCACTACCCTATTATACTCCTCATCTATACCTTTTTGGCTTACCTAAGCTTGGATAAATGACAAAGAACACTACCATTAGCCATTGATAAGGTCATAAGGTAAAGTATAATTAATTCATGCATTTTTGTGGTTTATTGAGATAGGAGATTAAATGTTTCATGTACTAATGCTTCAATTTTGCATGTATAACCTTTGACCTCTAGATAAGTCCATCCTTCTTGTACCAACTCAGCTATCCGGTACTTATGCGCCAGATTGCCACTGTCCAAATCTGGTACCAAGCACACCTTCTATTCAGATCCCAAACTGAATCTCACCTATCGCGATCAGGTACCAATGGCCGTTGACTGTTGTGATCCGGTACCAACCATTTGTGCACTGTTCGGATCCGGTGCCATCTACCTGTCATGATCCGGTACCAATACAGGAAGTCGAATGTACCAAGTTTAGCTCGAGATCGTGCCCAAGACATTTGTTGGATGTTTATTGAATCATAAATGTTTTAGAAAGGCTATGTTAAGATAGTTTGTTATTGCTTCATCCTCATGTACTTCATGTCATGAGGATGAAGCTTAAAATATGTAACCGAATAATTAAATTTGACAATTGACTAATTTGCAAAAGA
>JASDQU010739827.1:150232-172558 GCA_032191745.1 Picea mariana | reverse complement strand
CCCTCTTATGTCACCTAGAGAATAACTTCACCTTACCTCATATCTTTGAAGTGTATCCCATATTTAGGGTTTCCCTAACCCTCCCTCTAGTGATGTAATGAACCCCAACCCATCTAAGTGACATTGCGGTGAAAAATTCTCTTAAAAATGAAATTTTTACTAATTAAATTAATTCATTTACAATTAGTTGGTTTTTTGTAGCTTACAACTACGAATCAAAATAGATTTGTCTACTATATACAACCTAAAAATAGATGCATCTACAAAATGAAAATAATCAACATCAAATGTAGCTAAACAATTCATTATAGTAGCATATAAATCACTCCCAAATACACCAAGTTCATGCACAACAATTAAACACACAATTTAACATAACAACAAGATAAAACACTTATCTTTTTATAACAGTTGTCAAACCAGCTGCTTGGGCTGGACATTCCACCCAACCATAGATTGACTATTCCAAATATCAACAACCAGTCACCCCCGAGTTGAGGTTAGAAATCTACAAAAGAGGGTGGTATTTCATAGTCCACTCACATCTCATAAAACTCTTAATCCAACTGATATTCTCCTACAACTACCCCGATTTTCCACCATCTCTCTTCCTCTTGACTTTTCCAACCCAAGGAATGCACCCCTTCATTGATCTCAGTCCCTTAGGAATCCCATTCGTTTATTAGGGAATATATGACACATGTAGCTAGGGATCTCTTAGATGGGAACTCAAGGGAATTTGTTTCTAGGAAAACTATCAAAAAACCAACAACAAACACTTGTTGTTTTAGTGCAACTCACACAGGAGTTCACTCTTTAGGCATGACAACCTGGCTCTTCATTTTTCAACTCCAATTCCCTCCAATTACACTCCAACATGCTCTAGAATTCACCCTCCATGGTTGCATCACCTTCAAGCTCTGTTTCTTCCTCTCTACTTTTTTCCCATTCAAAAACTTGACTAAATAAAAATTGTTGTCCTAACTCATATGGATTTCCTCTCTTTGGCTTGCCTTTCTTGACTCACAGTCTTCCCCAAGATGATTTTACTCAACCCCCATGTGCCCAATAACTTCTGTATGTGACTACTCACACCCACACTCTTACATGTATTGAATGATTGGTTTAGGGAACACTGAGTCAGAGATGGAAAGGTTCATATACAAATAGAAAATTTTGGAAAATGGGTTAAATTAATATACATGGGTATTTCCCCCTTGGATCCCTATTGGCCATTATCCTAGACACTCCCCCCCTCTTGTGGATTAATTCACCCCCCATCTCTTCTCTATTTCCCTTTAGCAGCTGGCATCACATTTTATTATTAAAAGATTGAAATACAATTCGCATATTGCATCACTTTGGAACTAGCCACACATTATATCTACATAAGCATTAATTAAAATGGGGATTATAGTGGGGATTTTACATTCCCCCTCCCCTACAATTTTGCGTCGTCCTCGGTGCACTCTATGCCGATATACATATATAAAAATTTACATCACAATACTTAGAAATAAAATGTTTCAATTTGCCAACTCTAGTAGTAGCTCCAACCAAAATCTCATATTCCTTTCAACCCACCAACCCAAGGAATGCACTATTCATTTATCAGGGATAACCTAAGGGATTTACCATCCGTTTATCCGGGATAACCAAAGGGATGTACCATCCACTTATCAAGGCTAACCCAATGAATGAGCCATTATTTTATCAAGGTCCCAAACATAGTTGGCTAGGACTCATAGATGTGGTTCCATAATTTTAGCTGCTCAAAATGGAGTCTTGCATTATGTTTTCTTCAAAACTGTAAAGCAATTGTGAGTATTCTACCTGCATGTTTTATTCATGCTCCCATGTAGCATATTCAAGACCATAATAGGTCCATTGAACCTTTATCGGCCCTATGGATTTGTTCCTGAGCACTTTCAATTTTTCTTCCAGGATGCGTACTAGTTCTGCCCGAAAATCGCCTTCGTGCTCCACCTGGATCACATTCCAATCAATTATGTGGTTAGGATCAGGCACACATTTATTTAACAATGACACATGAAATACATTATGCATTCTCATGGATGTAGGAAATGCTAACATGTATGCAATTGTCCCTATATTTTATAATATTTCAAAAGGCCCACAATATCTTGCCGCCAACTTTGCGCAACCTCCTAATCTTAGTGAACTTATCTTTCCTTCACTTTCAAAAACACATTTTCTCCCACTTTAAAATCTTCAAAAACTCTATTTTTGTCTACATAAATTTTCTTCCTATCCTGGGAAACTTTTAAATCTTACTTTATCTTTGTCATCTTATCTTCCATTTATTTTAACAATTATGGCCCAACAATTTCTATGTCTATTGAATTATCCCAACTCACTTGTGTGTTACATTTTCTGCTATACAATCTTTCAAACAAACTCATTTTCAAAGAGACCTGATACGCATTGTTGTAGGAAAATTCATTTAAATGAATATAATATTCCTATTTTGATGGTTGATCCATCACATACATTCTAAGTATGTCCTCAATTATCATGTTAGTCCTTTATTTTTTCCCATTTGATTCTAGATGATATGTTGTACTAAGATTTTAATTTGTCCCAAATCCCTTGAACAAACCCTTCAAAAAATTAGAAGTATGCTTTGGATATATGTCAGAAACTATTGCTTTAGGCACTCCATGTAACCTAGCAACTTCCTTCATATCAATTTCTGCGATATTCATTGCCTTGTGTGTAGTCTTTATTGGAATAAAATGTGTTTCCTTAGTCAATTTATTCACCACGACCATGATGAAATCATGCTACTTCATTGTTATGGGAAACTTAGTAATAAAATAAATTGTGAAAACTTCCCACTTCCGTTATGGAATGGGTAATGATTGTAGAAAACATGTTGTGTTTCTATGTTTTTTCTTTACTTTTTGGCGTTATAGACATCTAGCTATGTAATTAGCCACTTCCTTCTTCATTCTTGGCAAAAAATATTGGCTTCTTATTCCTGCAATTTTTTTTTGATATCTTGGGTGCCTGACATATGGCACATTATGCATCTCCTTCAACACTATATTTTCCATCTCACTAGAATTAGACACATACACCTTACGTTTGTACATGATAATTCCATCTTCTTTCAGCTCATAATAATTAACTTTCTATTGAAAATTACCTTGATGTGATGCTTATTTTATTTTCACATAGTGTTGATCTTAATTTGTTGTTGCAATATTTTTTTATTTCAGATCTATTATGTACATGTTGATGGCTGCAATATGCACTTCATGAGATCTCCTGTTGAGTTTAACATCCACTTTATTTTCCATGCCCTTTATATGCTTTATTTCAAAGTCATATTTACTTAGAAATCCCAAACATCTAGTTTTCCTATCATTTAGTTTTGGTTGTCAAAATAAATGCTTCAAACCACAGTGGTATGTCCTTAGCTCAAATTTCTTACCCATAAGTTAATGCCTCCACATTTTCAATGGATGTATAATCCTTGCTAACTCCAAGTCATCTATAGAATAATTCCTCTCATGCTCTTTTAATTTTTTTCACTCATAGCATACCACATGGTCCCTTTGACTAAGAACTCCACCAAGCCCTTCCTTGCATGCATCAGTGCACACAACAAAATCTTCATTCGGATATCCATTCTTCAATATTAGTGCAATTATCAATTCTCCCTTCAACTGTTGAAAACTCTCTTCACACTTGGAAGTCCTGTTGAGCCTCTAAATTGACATCCCCAATACCCTATTGTACTCCTCATCTATATCTTTTTGAATTACCTAAGCTTGGATAAATGAAAAAGAACACTACCATTAGCCATTGATAAGGTCATAAGGTAAAGTATAATTAATTCATGCTTTTTTGTGGTTTATTGAGCTAGGAGATTAAATGTTTCATGTACTAATGCTTCGATTTGCCATGTATAACCTTTGAACTCTAGATAAGTCCAGCATTCCTATACCAGCTCAGCTATCCGGTACTTATGCGCCAGATTGCCACTGTCTGAATCCTATACCAAGCACCTCTTCTATTCAGTTCTTGTACCAAATCTCACCTGTCGCAATCTGGTACCAACGGCCGTAGATTGTTGTGATCCAGTACCAACCATTTGTGCACTGTTCAGATCCAGTACCATCTACCTGTCATGATCCGGTACCAATACAGGAAGCCGAATGTACCAAGTTTAGCTCCAGATCGTGTCTAAGACAATTGTTGTATTTTTATTGAATCATAAATGTTTTAGCAAGGCTATGTTAGGATAGTTTGTTATTGCTTCATCCTCATGCACTTTGTGTCATGAGGATGAATCTTAAAAATATGTAACCGAATAATTAAATTTGACAATTGACTGATTTGCAAAAGATTTCACCTCCTTGTGTTTTACGATTAAGACTGTTTAAATAGTCATGGCAAGGATGGTGGAGGTAGTGGAGAGTTACCATAACACAGCATGTGAAGCAACATTACATATTGTATAACATATTCTGGGTGAATATTAATAGAAGGACATCATTTATCTCCATGTCTTGATCGTCTATGATTGAATGTGAGTTGAGTTGTTAGCATAGTTTGATTCTATGTTTTGAAGTTTGAGTAAGAGTAATGTGTGGGTTGAAAGCAAGCTTATTGTAGACTCCAGTCGCTAACCTATTGAAGGGGCAAGGGCCCACTGCCCCACAAAGGTCAACATCTTTGTAGATTAGTATTAGCATTTGATTTCAATAGTGTAAATGTTAGATTAGTTGAAGCTTTAATTCTTTCAGATGATAGTAGTATACTTTAGACTAGGATTTTGATTATATGATTGCTTAGAGATCTTTACTCACTCTGTTTTGCATATGCTCTGTTTCTGTTTTTATGAATTTGATTTTGTTTCATGGACATGAATGTTGGAAACAGTAGTTAGACATATTTGAAGGAGAACTAGTGAAGTTCACAACAACACATTGTGAACCACAACATACTCAGTATATTGACTATTGAACTACCCATGTTATGTCTTGATGATTGATGTGTGATTTCCCTTTCAGAAGTGTGACTGCATAGTTAGTTTTCTGGGTCAGATAGCAAAGTGGACTTGTCAAAAGAACTCCATCTCATACTTTCATGTGCCATAATGGAGTAGATAGCCTCTCTGTGAAAGACAACCAAAGCGTGTTTCAGTTTGCTAGTTTGTTTTGTTTCCAGCATACATAATCTAGAATAGTTCTATACTCATGACATGAGAATTACCTTTCTTACTGGTGTCTTGTAACTCTATCGATTATGAATCCCAGATTGATAATTAATGAGTGCATTATACTAAACATATAAGCAACACAACATTTTGGCGCCGTTGCCGGGGAGTTGCAAACGGTAGGAAGTGATTTTTAGCTTAGATTGTTTGCATAGATTTTGAATTCTTTTAAAGGCTGCTTGAGGGAGGAGGATAAAACGTTTAATATGTGAGTGAAGAGCCACGCAGCCACTAGAGTGGGGTTATCCAAAGCCAAGTTTCCTTCTTACCTTCTAGATAGAATTAGGATTTCAGTTCAGTTAAGAATCAAATTTCCATTTTATGCATAGATATAGAGATAACAAGGGTATATTTGTAAGCTCTAAAGATTCAAAAACAACCCCCCCCACTAATCCAACTGACACTGGTGTAGGAAAACTTTTGCGTGGAGAAAATTCAAGGGGAGCCAACGAGGCTCCAAAAGGAGAACCTAAAACAGAAGAATCAACATTGGGGCAGGCAAAACATGAATCTGCTGAACCATCTATCAGTGGAATGGCAGAAGAAGAAGGAAATGCAGCCACAAATACTGAGAGTTTTGGGTTTCCAATCTTGGATATTTCCAGAAACATCAGCATGAAAAATATCCCACTATCATCGTTACCCACTTTTAGAGGTATGTCAACTGAAGATCCAGATTTATTTTTATTCAAGTTTGACATATTATGTAGAAGCTATAACTACTCAGATGATGCCCAAAAAATTAAGCTCTTTCCTGCTACAATGAAAGATTCATCCTTAAGATGGTTCATGAGCTTAGGAGAAAATACAATCCTCTCTTGGGATTAGATGAAAGACACATTTTTACGAAAATACCAAGACTATTGTAAGGATAATGCTAAAAATGACAGTTTTAAAATGCAGTAAATAGAATATGAAAGCCCTGAAGACTACTTAGAAAGCTTCTTATACAACTATCAGAAATCAAAACTATTCACCACAGACCCAGTTGTAGTAAGAACTGTATTCTTGAAAGGTCTTAGAGATGACTGCATAGAAGTTTTAGACTTTTTGAGTTTAAGAGATGTACAACAAAATCCTTTTGTAGAGATTGCAGATTATTGTAGAATATACTCAAGAGGACAAGCTAAAATAGGCAAAGGACCAAGAGATTCTTTTAGCAGAAATACAAAACAAATCTCAAGGACTGTCACCAGAACTGAGTTAGGAAACTTATTGGAGAACTTTAAAACAGACATCTTGAGCACAATCAGTAACCAGTTAGATACTCTAAAACTGAAAAAGAAACAAGAAGAAGAGGCCTCTTTAGCAATATTTTGTCATAGATGTCGAAAGAAGCACAATGAGAAGGAATGTCCATTAAATGTCATAGAAATTTGTGGCCTGTGTACACTAGAACACTCCACATCTGAGTGTATGACTTTGCTTGAGCTATAAGCCATGTATAGGGGAGGAGGAGTCTCACAAGAACAACCATACCCTTCTAGAAGACCTTGGAGAGCCCAAAACCCCAATACATTTTATGACCCTAATGCACAGTATCAACAACAACAATGGGGTCCTTCCCTAATGACCTATCCACAATGGACACCTTAGCAAGATCAAACTCAACCTTGGCAACAAGGTTGGAGGGGACCTGTGTATGGAAATCCCTCTTACCCTACATATCCACAGTATCCTTCAAACATTTCCCAATTACTACCTGGATTCAACCCACCACAGATGCATTCTTTACTCCCACCTCCTATACAACAACAATCTACAACCCCCTTGAACCCTAACTAGCAGCAGCAAGCACCTATAAATGCCAATCAATAGCCACAAAACCAAGATGCCCACAACCCTCGGAAACCAACAACAATCCCTACCCAGCCAATCCCTAACCCCAATAATCGAACCACCCACCCAGTGAAAAATACAGAAGTTCAAACCTTTCCCACCTATGAAATTCAACTACGATTGGAGAAAGCTGTAAACCAATCAAATCCTGCAGTAATAATTCAGGAAGAAATGATAATCATTCCAAGGAAGAAAACACTCGAACCACCCTTGCAGAAGAAGATAATTCCCCTCCTATTCCAATCACTTCTCTGTCTGTACGAGTACCTCAACAAGTTAATCTTCCTCCCTACCATAAAAGACTATTAGTGAAGAAACCTGACCCACCCTTGCACATAGATATAGAGGATGAATTATGAAATGTATGTATAAAAATACCTCTACTGCAAGCCATTAAGGTTATCCCCATATATGCCAAAATCATAAGGGATCTTTGCATTAAGAAACTTGGAAGGAAGAATAAGGAACCTCCCCTTGTTCAGGTGGTGGGACAATTATCTGAATTTATTTATGAAATGCCATACAAATATAATGACCCTGGAAACCCAGTAGTCACTGTTGAAATTAATGGTATTTCTTTACCAAACACACTCATTCATTTGGGTGCAACAATTAATGTAATGCCTTTTGACACTATGCAAAATCTCCAAATCAACCAGTTAAGACCAACCCAAACCATGATAGAATTGGCAGATAAGTCATTCATTAGCCCTGCAGGAAGTCTCGATGATGTCACAGTCACTCTAGCTTCTTGGGAATATCCAGTAGAATTTTTAGTCATCTATTCTAAATCATCCTCCAAACCAGGACACCCTATGGTTCTTGGAATCCCTTGGCTGGCCATAGCAGATGCCTTTATCAGCTGTTGGTCTGGTGAAATGACTATATCCAATGGCACACATAGCCAAAAACTTGTTCTCTTCCCTCCTGCCCAACCGACATAGGAAATACCTGTTTGGCTAGAAAAACCTTATGGAGAGGAAGATTGCATCAAAGCCCTATTAACGCTTGAACAAGTAAGAGGAATGCAAGAACAATCAGATGAAAAAGTATTAAGTTTTTTTTTGGCTAATACAAATTGCATTGAATACCTGAGGTCTTTTGCAGAATTGTCACACATTTTCAATTCCGAATTTCAACAAACTTGGCACCCTGATATCACTCAATTATATACTTTATCACCAGCTTCCTCAGAGAAGGAAGAAACTAATGAACTTGTTGAGATTATCCCAGGAAAACCTTTGTATATCAACTCTAGTTTGGAACCAGAACAAAAGACGCAAGTAATTGAAATGCTCCAAAGACAATTTGATGCCTTTGCATGCGATTATGCAGACATGAAAGGCATTCACCCTGACACATGCACACATCATATCTACACTAATGACCAAATCATACTAGTTAGACAGCCTCAGCGAAGGATGAATCCATCCCTTAAATATATTGTAAAAGAGGAATTGCAAAAACTCCTTCAAGCCAATCTCATATACCCCATTTTAGATAGTCAATGGGTGTCTCAACTTGTCATAGTTCCCAAGAAAAATGGTAAGTGGAGAAAATGTGTAGACTTCCGGGAGTTGAACAAAGCCACCCATAGGGATTATTTTCCCTTACCATTTATTGATCAGGTGTTGGATACCTTGTTCAAAAAGAAGTATTTTTCGTTCCTGGATGGGTTTAATGGTTATAACCAAATATAAATAGCACCCGAAGACCAAGAGAAGACCACTTTCACCTGCCCATGGGGAACCTATGCTTATAGGGTGCTTCCTTTTGGACTTTGCAATGTCCCAACCAATTTTCAAAGGGTTGTCCTAGCCATTTTCTCTGACTTGACCAATGATTGCGTGGAAGTCTACATGGATGACTTTACAGTCCATGGAAAAGACTTTCAGGAAGCTTTGACCAGTCTAGAAAATGTCTTGATTAGGTGTAAGGAAACTAATCTTTCCTTAAGTAATGAAAAGTCAAAAATGATGCTCACTGAAGGTATTGTTTTGGGACATCACATCTCTGGTTCTGGAATGAGAGTTGATCCGGCAAAGATTTATATTATCACACAAATCAGAGTACCTTCCTCACAAAAGGAAGTTCACAGCTTTTTAGGGCATGCTAACTACTATAGAAAATTCATTCCAAATTTTACAAGCCTAGCTACCCCTTTATTCAAGTTATTATCTAAAGAAGCCAAATTTAAGTGGGATGATGAATGCCAAATATCTTTTGAGATTCTAAAATAGAAATTGTCAACTACCCCTGTATTAAGAGGACCAAATTGGTCCCTTCCTTTTCATATTTGTACTGATGCCTCAGACAAAGCCCTTGGGGTAGTTCTTAGACAAAGGGAAAATCAAATGCCCTATGCTATTTACTTTGTCAGTAAAAATCCGTCTCCAGCTGAAGTTAATTATACGGTCAAAGAAAAAGAATTGTTAGCTGTGGTACATGCTATCAATAAATTTAGACACTATCAAGCTTTTGTACACACTGATCATTCATCCATCAAATTCTTAATGAAGAATCCTGTAACAAATCCTAGAGTTACAAGATGGTTGTTATTATTACAAGAGTTCAATATCAACATTAATAGACCTGGTAAGGATAATCTTGTGGCTGATTTCTTATCTAGAATGATTCATCTGGTAGATAACGCACTAGTAGAAGATAACTTTCCTGATGAAAATTTGTTTTCTATTTCTACATTCACTTCTTGGTATGCAGATGTAGCTAACTATCTTGTGACAGGGAATATGCCTCGGAAATTGTCTCCTAGAGAAAAAAAGAAAGTAATTCAGCTAAGTGAAAACTACATGTGGCACGATGATTGCCTCTACAAAACAGGACCAGATTTGGTAATCAGGAGATGCGTAAGGAAAGATGAAATTCATGATATTTTGCAAGCCTGCCATGATGGTCCTTGTGGAGGACACGTCGCAGACAAGAGGACCACTTACAAAGTTTTTCAATCTGGTTACTACTGGCCTCATATTTTTAGAGATGTTAAAACCTATGTATCCAATTGTGATGAATGGCAATGAATGGGTAGGCCTACTGCACGAGACCAAATGCCACTTCAAGCCCAAGTAGTTATTGAACCTTTCGAGAAATGGGCATTAGATTTTGTAGGGCCCATTAACCCTGCATCTAAAAATAAAAAGTATATAATTGTATGCACTAACTATGTGACTAAGTGGGTTGAAGCAAAAGATTTACCAGTTGCAAGTGAACAATCAGTGGTAGATTTCATTTTTAACGACATCTTTACTAGATTTGGTGTACCTCGAGAAATTGTGACTGATCAGGGAACTCAATTTACCTCTCATCTAGTCAAATTTGTTACAGAATAGTACCAAATCAAACACGGGAAATCTACACCCTACCATCCACAGGAAAATGGACAAGTAGAATCTACCAACAAAGTTATTGAGTCCATTCTTACCAAAACAATACAACTACACCACAAGGATTGGGCTGACAGATTACTAGAAGCCTTATGGGCTTATAGAATCAACTGGAGCAATACAACATGACACACACCCTACGAGTTGGTGTATGGGAAGCAGGTGCTTCTTCCCATAGAATTCCAGATCAAAACCTTCAGGATTGCAGTACAAGTTGGCATGAACTTGGATGAAGCCCAGCAACAAAGACTCTTGTAGCTTAATGAGTTGGACTAAATTAGGTAGGAAGCACTTCAAAGAACCATCCTCATTCAAGAACAGAGAACAAAATGGCATGACAAGTATCTCAAAAAGAAAAATTTTCAACAAGGAGATTGGGCCCTGTTGTATGACAGCAAATTCAAGAACTTCAAAGGTAAGTTAATTACTCGTTGGATGGGACCTTACGAAATTGACACTGTCTATGATAATGGTTCAATCAGGATAAAGACAATTGTCGAACAACAGACACCACTACTTGTGAATGGTCACCGGTTGAGAATTTATAACAAACCCCTGTCAAAAAAGGAATTTTTGACTTGTATACTACAAAATTCAGATATGCAGTTGATCAGTAAGGAAGGATACCTTCCTACTAATCCACATTGATTGATTGGTTTATTAGAAACTTTTGTACATAGGTTTGGATTGAGTTTTGTTAATAAGCTGAAGGTAACAAGGGATTCTTACCTCCTTTTGTTTTACTTTCGCAATTTTTTTGTAAGTAGATTTATATAATTTATTTGATCCTTCATGAACTTGCTAAACATCAGTTTGTAGGCATCAACATTACTTTGTTCTAATCCGGTACCAACAGTACTGCTTCGGTACCAGAAATCTTGTTCTAGTCCGGTACCAGTAGTCCTGTGTTGGTCTGGTACCAGAATTCTGTCCTTATACGGTACTATCAAGACACATTACCTAATTGACAAGGAATGCTACGCATATTTCAAAATCTTATGTAAATTAGTATGAAGTATGAATCCATGCAACAACCACTTAAGCTGGAACCAAGAAGCCGAATGCAACATCAAATGGAAGCCCTTGTGAAGCAATAATTTCTTTTCGTTCTGTTGCTGACTAAAGGGAAGTATCTTTAATTTCTTTTGGTTCTGTTGCTAGCTAGAAGGAAGTATTTTAATTTCTTTTGGTTCTGTTGCTTGACAAAAAAATACACAATCTTTACCTATGATTGTTCAAAGAACCATAATCTGCTTCAAAGACTAGAAGTTGCCTTTATCCAGTATTTCAGCATGATTAAAGGGACAAAAACATATATTAGCCTACAAGTAACTATCTAACCCTAACTAGACTTCAATAGTATTCATTGGATTATCTTTACTAAAGAGTAACATATGAGTATATGAACACTCTCTATCATGGGCACACTAGGAAATTTTTATGGGAGAGGATGTATCAGTACCCTAAGGAAACTTTAGGTCATTCTCTTATGGACAAACTTAGACAAAATTATACATCTGGATCACTCTAAAGAAATAATGTGCATAAAAAATTTATTTTTCCTTCAGACAAATCTTTAAAAGACACTCAAAGAAGAGAATATACCTTCCAACCCAATACCATCCCAGCCTGTAAAAAGGTTTTCAAACGAGCCTCTCATGTCACCGTGAAAAGCACTCTTTAATAAAAAACCAAAATAGGTGACTATGGACAAGAAGCCTCTGATGGAAAAAGGGTTTAAGAGACTAACCCGTAGGGATACTGAATAGGTCTACTAGCAGCGGGTACTGGTCTATGGTATGACTGGGCAAACCCATCAGGGTACTAAACAAGCCTATTGGCAATGGGGCATTCTACCTGGGGAAGGGATCTCTCACTAATTATCACAACTACCCCACTCGAGTACTGAACAGGCTTGTTGGCAGTGGGTTCTGGTTGAGAAATGTCTCATCTATACTTGTTTAATTGAAAAATTCAGTTTTGTCATCTAAAAAATGAACACTATAATCAAAGGTCACTATTGACATTTATGAGATACAAACTCCAGATTAACAAGAAATATAATTACTTCAAGCAAATGTCCATTTGAGAATTACCCTAAGTCAACTTTACTGGTCTGGCATCTAATGCCTACATTACCTAAGAAGGAAACTTCTTAAGAGTGGAGTCCTAACTAGGGATTCTAATCTACTTATACTGTGAAATTTATCTATAGCATCTAATCATAGTAAATCTCTGAAGCAAGTTAGGTTGGATTTGTTCTTCTAGCAAACATATAAAAACCTCCCTGTTTTCACTACTGTATGCTACCTTTGTCAATAAGTCATCAAAAGAAAGGCAATTTCAATTTTTAGGCATGTGATCATATGCTAGGTGATAAATGTACTTCTGGAATTTGATTTGGTTTCTTTTCTCTTATCATCTTTTCTCCATTATGATACAGAGTGTTGAATCTTATTGCATAAGGATATGCAACATCCTTGGCATGGGGGAAGGTCAAAGAGCTCCTTCAAAACTCTTTTTCAGACTCACATCTCACCTTCAGAAACCAGCATGATCACCCTACAACTTTGTAGAACCAAACACAAAAGAAGATAAGCATAGAATAAATAAGTACAGGAAATTCCAGTACCAAGCTTCTAGAAAACTCCAACCTAAAAAGAATTCTGACAATCTACAAGCAATCGCATATGCTATGGGTATTGATCATACAAAGATAAAAGCAAAGGTAACATGGTATTTATTTTCCTCTTCTCATAAAACTACAATAGGTATGAAAATATATACTAGATCTTATGACCTTAGTATTAAAACCATGCACCTATCCCTCATACCCATATGCCTAAACTTAATAAATCCTCTTATAAGTGCTCGAAAATGGTTGAGGGAAAAATCACATCAAAGCATGAATATGAAGCATGTTTAGTAATGATAGGCCACGAACGTACTTCATCCTTAAGCAAATCACGAACTTATCTTGTGTCATGAGCCATGATCCAACATCAAATTCACCACTCGAAAGTCCAATCACCTATCCCAAAATGACGCGTTGACACTCAACATCTTGTCCTAATCATTACACTAATGGGTAGAAATGAAATGACTTATTTGGGTGGCGAAGCTATCCAGATAAGCCTCATCTGGTCTTAAATTTTCCTTGCGGCATCCTTACTTAAACTTACCATGCGCATTATCGACGCCATCACCATATTTCCCCTGTCGTTACCTTTCTCCAGTTCTGAGCCTACTCCTCTCTGCGATCTTCGGTACAAAACCCTTACCCTCATCAGCTGACTAAATACTTGCGCTACAACCTGATTCGTTTTTCACAATTTATAACGATGGTCGTAAGTAGACATGAACCGGTCTTCCCAATTTATAGAGAGACCAAGGAGTTCCAACTGTGTAGCGAGAAGTATGCTAGATTGGGATGGATGCCATTTTTGGAGAAATTCACAGGTTGGGACGGAAATATATCTCACACATTTATTCAGGGTTACGATGGAGAGATTGCGCATATAGGCAATCTGTAGCTAACAATCAATGAAGAAACCCTAAGGGAGGTCACAGGATTACCTAACAGAGGAGACAAGTATTTCAAAGGAGTAGGAATCAACAAGGAAATGTGCCAATGATTTTTGAAAGAAGACCATCAACACCTTGATTGGAAAAAGGGGATCACTATGAACTATATCAAGGAAAAGTATCATCCAATGCTTGCTAGTCTTCAACGATTCCTCACTTGTGAGGGTAGGTATTTTGTGACCTTCATATATCATATTAGGCTTCTATTACACTTTGAAGAAGGCCCTGAAATTGATTTCCCATATTTTTTATGGATGAGTTTGAACAAAATGGTAAGAGGTGTCAAATCCCTATCCAAAATTGAGAAGATTAACATTTACCATCAAGGTCTTATTAAGATGTTAGTTTTACATGAAATCAGGAAGAAAAGGATTAGTTGGAAAATCCTTATCACTCAACACCTTCCCACAGAAAACAAACCTGTGGAGGAAGCCCAGTGTGCTCCAAAGAAAAATAAGGAACCTCAAAAGAAAAAGGGAAAGAGAGATAAGGCAACTCCATCATCATTCGGAATAGTGAACCAACACAAAAAAGCTAGTAAACAAGCAGGGCCCTCTTCCACAGTCAATAAGACTTTTAAAAGTCAAGAATCAAAAGGTAAAACCAAATTAGTAGAGGAGACTTCAACAGTAGAACTTGAGAAGAAGGGTCATAAGACAAAAACTATAAGGAAAGGGAAGAATAGATCATAAAATAAAAGTGAACAGTCTATAGAACAATCCCCTGTAACCATTCCACAAGTAGAAAAGAAGAAAAAGAAGCCTGTGAGCACCCCTGATCCAATACCTCCTTGTAAAAGGACCACAATGAACATGGTAAAGAAAGTAAAAGCAGTTGTTAGTCCTCATACACAGGAATATCCAATTGATCTTACCTCCCCTTCTGAAGACTTATCAGTCCAGGATGACATCCCTAGTTTGACCGAGGAAAAAGTCGCTATTACTTTATGTGGGATGAGGGAAGAAGTGGAGGAAAGAGAATACATCCAGCCGGTAACAATGGAGTCAACAAGGACCTTAAAAAAAGAACAGATGAAGAAAACTATTGGGGAACTTCAAAAATAAAACCAGGAACTCAAACAAGAAGTGAAGGGATACCAACTATTGGACAGGTATATCAAAAAGGAAACGAGCAATTGAAAGCAACCAGCCAACAACTTTAAGATGACCATGAAGAGACTTATAATAAGCTAAAGAAGGTAATATGACTCCTACAATACATTAGGGTCATAAAAAGGGCACTGAAAGAAGAAGCCTCAGCCATCAACATCATTGATCTACAAAAGTAAAGAATGCAGTCTCAAGTTTTTAAAAATTTTGGGTTTGTTTTCAGCTGCATGAGGACATGCAATGGTTTTGGCATGGGGGAATGTTTAGCCTCTAAATTGACATCCCCACTACCCTATTATACTCCTCATCTATACCTTTTTGGCTTACCTAAGCTTGGATAAATGACAAAGAACACTACCATTAGCCATTGATAAGNTATTGAGCTAGGAGATTAAATGTTTCATGTACTAATGCTTCAATTTTCCATGAATAAACTTTGACCTCTAGATAAGTCCAACCTTCCTGTACCAGCTCAACTATTTGGTACTTGTGCGCTAGATTTCCATTGTCTGAATCCGGTACCAAGCGCACCTTCTATTCAGATCTGGTACCGAATCTCACCTGTCACGATCCGGTACCAACGGTCGTAGACTGTTGTGATCTAATACCAACCATCTGTGCACTGTTCGGATCTGGTACCATCTACCTATCATGATCGGGTACCAATACATGAAGTTGAATGTACCAAGTTTAGCTCCAGATTGTGCCCAAGACAATTGTTGGATGTTTATTGAATCATAAATGTTTTAGCAAGGCTATGTTAGGATAGTTTGTTATTTCTTCATCCTCATGCACTTCATATCATGAGGATAAAGCTTAAAATATGTAACCGAATAATTAAATTTGACAATTGACTGATTTGCAAAAGGTTTCACCTCCTTGTGTCTCACGACTAAGACTGTTTAAATAGTCATGGAAAGGACGATGGAGGTAGTGGAGAGTTAGCATAACAAAGCATGTGAAGCAACGTTACATATTGTAGAACATATTCTGGGTGAATATTAATAGAAGGACATCATTTATCTCCATGTCTTGATCGTCTATGATTGAATGTGAGTTGAGTTGCTAGCATAGTTTGATTCTATGTTTTGAAGTTTGAGTAAGAGTAATGTGTGGGTTGAAAGAAATCTTACTGTAGACTCCAGTCGCTGACCTGTTGAAGCGGCAAGGGGCCACCTCCCAACAAAGGTCATCATCTTTGTAGATTAGTATTAGCATTTGATTTCAATAGTGTAAATGTTAGATTAGCTGAAGCTTCAATTCTTTCAGATGATAGCAGTATAGTTTAGACTAGGATTTCGATTATATGATTGCTTAGAGATCTTTACTCACTCTGTTTTGCATATGCTTTGTTTCTGTTTTTATGAATTTGATTTTGTTTAATGGACATGAATTTTGGTAGCACTAGTCAGACATATTTGAAGGAGAACTAGTGAAGTTCAGAACAACACATTGTGAACCACAACATACTCAGTATATTGACTATTGAACTACCTATGCTATGTCTTGATGATTGATGTGTGATTTCCCTTTCAGAAGTGTGATTACATAGTTAATTTTCTGGGTTAGATAGCAGAGTTGATCTGTCAAAAGAACTCCATCTCATACTTGCATGTGCCATAATGGAGTAGATAGCCTCTCTGTGAAAGACAACCAAAGTGTGTATCAGTTTGCTAGTTTGCTTTGTTTCTAGCATACATAATCTAGAATAGTTCTATACTCATGACATTAGAATTACCTTCTCAAGATCAACTTTTATCCCTAATGCTGATATTATATTCCCCAAGTAGTGAATCCTATTTTGATAAAAGATGCACTTACTTATCTTAGCATACGATTTATTCTCTCTTAAAAATTGTAACACCATTCTTAAATGTTTCTCATGTTCCTATTTTTATTTAGAATAGACGAGTATATCGTTTAGGAACACAATTACAAACTTTTCTAGGTACTCCCTGAATACTCCATTTATCAAACACATAAATATTGTTGGGGCATTTGATAACAAAAATGTCACTACTGTGAATTCATAATTCCCATATCTTGTTCTGAATGTTGTGTTTCTGATGTCTTCTTACTTTATCCTTACTTGTTGATATCACGATCTCAATTCAATCTTTGAAAATATTCTCGCACCTTTCAGATGATCAAAAAAATCATCAATTCTTGGAAAATGATACTTATTATTTATGTTAACCTTATTAAGCTTCCTAAAATCAATACATATCCTTAAGGTTCCATCCTTCTTTAAAAAAAAAAACCGGGGCTCCCCAAGGTGACACACTTGGGCGTATATACCCCTTCTTCAAGAGTTCTTCAAGTTGTATCTGTAAATCCTTCAATTATGGTGTTCCCATACTATAAGGTGCCTTAGACATTGGGCCAACTCCTACACCAAATTAATGGACAAATCAATGCCTTCCTTTGGTGGAAAGCCTGGAATTTCTCTAAAAACATCTTCAAAACCATCAAGACCAGATGGTCTTCAATACTCGCCACATTGGCTTTGGTTGCCTCCTCCATATGGGTTGCAAACATCTGACATCCCTTCCTGAATCTATTTTTCAACTGCATAACTTAAATCCCTCTAACAACTACAACTCTTGGAATTATTTGAATCGTGCCTTTCTTCCCATCCTCATCAAGACATGTGATTGTCTTGTTGTAATAGTCTAGGACAACATGATGTTTTTCCAACCAATCCATGCCAATTAGACAGTCATATGAACCCAACGGTATGATGTTTACATCTAACTTTGTGCTAAGTCCATTCATGTCTATCGGGAAATCTTTAACCAAATCATTGATTTTCCTTTTGGACCCCGTGTCTAACTGAACGAACCAAGATTTCCTATGCTTACTTCTTTTCAAGTGAAATCTTTCAACAATGTTAGAATTTATGTAACTATGGCTAGATCCATAATCAATCAAAAAATTTATGGGTTGGTTTTCAATCTTACCTTCCACTTCAATCATGGGGGATTTCTACTCTGCCTGTTTGTTGACCAAGGATGCATAAATTCTTGTCATGCTTCCTCCCATGTCTTCCACTATTTGAGCTTCTTGAATGTTGTGGAAATTCCTCACTCTTTATCCTTTGTGAGGGCAGTCCCTATGTAAGTGATTTCCCTCACATCCCCAACATTGAACATGTTGTTTCCTTGGCCTTTTCCAAAATGAATATGCATTCTTTTGATCATTTTTCACTCCTTGGCCTTGTTGATTTGCTTGGTAGTTATTTTTGAAAAACGGTGGTTTAAAACCTTTTTTCCTTTGATCCTTTTTCCCTTTCATCTTGTCATTCCAAGCCTTTTGGAAAACTGGCCTTCATTTGCTTTGCTCATAAAGGTGCCTTGCTCTCCTTATGGTTTCTTCCAAATTATTCGGATTATCATATAGAATCTTGCCACTATAGAAGGAGGGTAACCCACTTAGAAACCTTTGGATTTTGACTTTATCATCGTTGATGAAGTCAACATACTTCAACAATTCAAAGAATCGCTTCTCATTTTCCTCCATTATCATGGTTCCCTACTTGAGTTCAAAGAACAATTTTATCTTTCTCTCATAGTAATTTTGAGACAAATATTTCTCCTGGAAATATCATTTGAACTGTCTCCATGAGATCCTTTTCTCATCGAGGTTCTTGGCTTTCTTAATTTCATCCCACCACATGGCTTCCTTTCCTTGCAAGTGGTAGGTAGAAATTCTAGCTTCTACCTGGGAGGGGTAGTCATGTAGTTGGAAATATGTATTCATTTACAACAGTCAAGACTCTTCCTCTTCTCCTTTCTTGTGCTCGCCATTGAATGTAGGTGGCTTTATTTTCCTAAGTTCCCCTTACAAGATGTCTTCCTCGGGCCTTCTTATTTTCCTCCGAACAGGAGACACGCTTGGGATGCTCGCTAGCCCTAAACTTGTATGAGTTATTATAGTGTACTTACTTGGAGAATTATGGTGACTGCTCATGGTTATTAACTTCCTATCATTGTCTTGATCATCCATGTTGCTATGGGATCTAGATGCTGATACTTGTCTAGCACTAGCTTCTTTCTTGGTGCCAAAAATATTTGATAACTTGCATATGTAGCATATTTAAGATATGAAGTAGCTTTTCATGATCCTTCACAATATTTTCATTATCATCCCTATAGCTCTGCATTTCCCTATCCAGACTTCTCATAGTGGCAATGTAATTTTCCCCAAATGTACCAATAATTTATTTATTTAGGGTCAGCAGAATTGATCTTTTGTCTAAAAGAGGAAATCTTGCAAACAAATCATTAACTTTACTACAGAAAGGTCCTACTACTTCCATGGCATCCATATCTTACTCTTACCGCTTTTTGACAAGGATGTAAGTGACATATATATGTAAATGTATATACTTTATTTATGACAATATCAATTCTACCTTCCACAAGAGTGAAGGTGTAATCTACTACCTAAGGCATGTATCCACCTTGGTCTTACATTCTATTTGCACAAAGTAAATGTGAAATCCATAGTATAACTATATTACCCTTTAACAATCCTTATCATTTTGTTATCACAGCTATAAGTGTATGACACCCGTGCGCATAAGTATTAACCAAATGGTGGTTGTGACTAGCACAAGGGTTGATTACATGTTTTCTTGTTTTCGAATGATCCCAAGGTAAATAACTTGGCCTAAGTGTTAACGAGACGATAGGAAAGAGTTATCACATGACCAGGACAACAGTGATACACAACTAAACCCTCACTGGTCTGTAATTGTACTGCACCATAAATATGGAAATAAATAAAGTTACATAGGTAACGTTGTCTGGTCTTAATGGCTATACCTGCGGCATTTAATATACCCTATGGCGTACTCCTTTAGACATCACTCGACCTTCATGCCCATTGTGCTTTTTCCACCTTGCATGGTTCACATGGCCTCAACACAATTTGTACCCATCGCCATTAGTTGGCTCGTTGGAGGGTTTACTATTTTTTTGTTCATTCTTTTCATGTATTTGCGTTTATGAAAAATACTATGAGACTACCCCTATTACTAATCGTCTTGGTGGCATGGCCAACATTCGTGAACTGGATATCATTCTGGAGAATTGAACGTTAGGAGAAACCCAATTGGAAACACTTTGTGAGGTAATTGTCCTTCGATATTTGGTATCTGACTCACTGTGTTACTAATGTGCCTCATCTACCTTCAAAGTTTCCATCTTGTGCTATTCATTTGACTTCAGCAGTAGATTTTAGTTTTCTTTTAACAGTTTGTATTGTATTCAGTACTACTTAGGGTTTTGATGTGTCTTCACCCTTAACCTCTGTTTCGATCTTCTACCCAAACCCCGGTACTCTGCAATAGATTTTGCACTTGTGAAAAACCCGTAGACAGTTTTCTGGACCGAAAAGGTCAAGGGTAGTGCGGATGTTTGTTCTTCTATTTTGGCCATAATAAAATTATCGAATATATTTCATTTTGGATTGTTCATTCTACGTTATTCGTGGTTACTCCATCCAATATTGATGCATATGTTATGCCTGTGTCTTTCTGAGATTTCGTTGTTTTGGTATGTTTCACTGTCTATTTGTGGTTTGCCTAATTGCTTCATGGATTGTCTATGGGTGTTAAATCCAAATTTGGAACTAGGTTTACTTATGAGGGAAGGTCTTTCCCTTACACAATATAAGTGTTAATTTCATTTTTCCTTGGGTTTTTAAACGACAGTCATGAAGACTAAATGTGATTTTAACCTCCATTTAAACCTTTCGAAACTATCTTGATTCTCTGCATACATGCCTTGATGTCTGTCATGACTCATTTTCATAACAGAGCATGATAATAATATAAGGGCCATCCACCGTGTATATCGACGTTATTTCATTTGGAAAATAAATGTTTTCAATGCCTTGCCTGTGACTTTCTTAATTTTGGTTCATGTCAAAACTCTGGAGATGTAGGGGATAAACTCACTGTTCGAACATGTCTTCAGTTTTGAATGAGTTATACTTCTTGTGGTTTTTAAAAGATATTTAACTTAAGTTCTGTATCCTTAACTCTAGGTGTAACTTGACTGAAATCCGTATCATTATCAATAGTCCGTAAATGTTAAGGGAAAAAGTGGGTTAACATCCCATAACTTTGTCTGTAGTTTTGAGTTGGGCAAAATGTCTCTGGTCTAAAAATTCTATGCTATACAACCTTATCATTTGAAATATTTGGATTTTTGTGTCGCAATTTCATTTTGTAAAGGCATAAACCCAAGTATTCTATGTTGATTTGAATTCCTTTATAAATATTTCTGGGTGAAATCATTCTTACGAGGACCATACTTCAGAGCACTCTCTGTGACTTGACTCGCCACTCTATGTAGTAATTATATGTTGTATGATATTGATTGTTCTGCTTTGAATAATGTCTGATCTATTTTACAGTTGTGTAATCAGTTAGTATTCTTTCCTTTCTTTATTTCTTATCACATCTAATGATGGGACCCCCCTATTTCACTATGAGCGTATCCATCAAACTCTTCAAGTTCACTCCTCCCCTTTCGGTATAACGATGGATCGTGACTCTGTCTAGGAGTATACCTACAGTAACTCCAAGATAAGTATTAACTTGTATGATGATATATTTGTTGTCTTATTTAATTTAAATTCAATGCTAAAGTTTGCTTGGCTCATATTTGATGCTAATAATTCATGTCGTCTTTCCTGCAGGGCTTACATGGTCGCTGCGATGGATCAGGACCATTGCTTATTCAAGAAAGGTACTCGGGTTTCAATTTAAATGTTTGGACATGAGGGATTCAGGAATGGGGCCCCGGTGATGTTGGTTATCGCTTTGGGTGTTCTATTTATGACTATTTGGATCTGAGCCTATGGATATAAAGATCTTCTCATTCTTTTGTTAGTGGAATGTACAGTTGTCTTTCCTGCCATTGGAATACTGTGATTTATTTTAAATAGTGTCTGCACTATGAATTTGTATAAATTGACAACAAATAACCTCTTTTTGGTTTTCAAGGGAATAACTAAACGATACATTGATTATTTGCGTAGTCTTAACAGTGGAAGATTTTCTTGAATTTCTCATGTGTCCAAGTATGGGAATCTTATGTATGAATAACTTAGATGTAGAAATAGATTATGCGAC
>JASDQU010739827.1:116146-126650 GCA_032191745.1 Picea mariana | reverse complement strand
TAATAATTTTGATGTTTTTTATTTTGATGATTTTTGTTATATATATATATATATATATATATATATATATATATATAATATTATATTATATTATATTATATTATATTATCTATATGTTTGATAATAAACTTTGTTTTTATTCTAAAATATCATTAACATCATTATCTATATGTTTTTTTTTGAAAATTAGATAAAATATGTAAATTTTTCAAAACTTGATATATTAAAGAGTATTGTTTATTACTATTTCATAAATAAAACAATGTAACATTACAACAACTTCATTCTCAATTTCTCCTTATTAGTAATGAAAATAACAAGAGGTTTTGTATTACTTCATATATATAGAAAAGTATAACATCACATCTATTTCATTCTCAATAACTTGTTAAAAATGCAAGCATGTATACTTTTCTCCCTATTTAGAGTGTTAAGTATTGTTGTTCTCATTCTCAATTACTTCTTAAAAATACAAGCATATATACTTTTTTCCCTATTTAGAGTGTTAGGTATTGTTGTTCTATTTAGAGTGTTAAGTATTGTTGTTCTAAATAATCATTGAATTTATTTTTATTTTTTTCTATATGAAAAATACTCTATATATTCAAAAGGATATATAAATATACAACGATCATCTCCGCCAAAGGGAGTCTCAAAGGAAAACATAGCTGGTGGTAATAGCACGGCAAATCCGGCAAATAAAACCAAAGCCACAAAAACCGGAAAAAAATAACCAAAGCCACGGGTCAGTCAGCCAGCAGGTCATAAGATATGCTGCATGAGTCAACCCAAAGAAGCGATCACAGTCTGATATTGATGGTGGGCCCTGCATTACCATCCACCCACTTTGTGAAGCGAAGATGTCCCGGAGGCATATGCAGTGCTACTTTAGAGAGGGAATCGGCCTCACTATTGTCCTCCCTAAAGATGTGAGAGACGGAGAGAGTCCTGAAACAGTGAGATATCTCTATGGTTCTATCTTTCCAGCTCTCTAGGGCCGCCACGTTGAAGTCGGCTTGTCCCTTGAGCCAGTCTACCATAATCTTGGAATCGCCCAGGAGGAGGAGTTCGTAGATATGCAGTCGTCTTGCCAGGTTAAGGGACGCCCAAGCTCCCAACAGTTCAGCCTTCATATTTGAACCATCTCCACAGTTTAAAGTCCAGCAATAGCAAGTATGAGCGTTTAGTAAAATTTCACCCCCGCACCACAGAGAGAACCATTCTATTGCGAGGCTCCATCAAACCAGGCGACCTCTCTGTCTGTAGGATAATCAAAACGGTGCCTGTGCTTTGTTAAAATGGGTGGTTGTGTCTGCTGTATATCTACCTTTAATAAGATAGTATTCGCCACAAAGATTGCAGATGGAGGCTTCCCATCGAAGAGAGCAGCATTCCTGCATTTCCAGACCTGCCAAAGAAGGTGAATTGGCAGCAGTGCAAGAGAAATGTAGGCTCTGTTCCAGCGCTGGAGGCAATCATTGAATTGATAGATTACGTTGATAGAATTTCATTTTTTCACCAAATTTTCTTGACACAATTTCTCTATTACCATCTTTGTTACTAAATCTCAAATGGATAATAATTCATTGGAAAAATATCCTTAATTTTCTCATTTTCTTATCCATATCATTTTGTCTCACTATCGATCCTTATTATACCTTTTTCCCAAAAGAAATTACTCAGTTTTATAAAGGTATAAAACCATTTACATTGTCTGTACCAGTCATGCTGATAACAATTGACATACAATGCTGTACATTGTGAACATACAAAGACACCAGTCGATAGAAAGACTGTCATACCAGATACAAAACGCCGATCAATATACAAATGTGACCATGAAAAACAGAGCACCGTTGACAAGATACAAGTAAGATTCAGCCAAACGGCGTCCACCTTCCTGTAGCCTCAGATGTGACAGACCCGGCGCCTCAAATGCCGAAAGCTAATCCCAAAACAGTAACATGTTGAGATCATGAGAAGCAGTGCTCCAAAGACGAGAAAACATGAAAGATTCAGCCAGTGCTCCACCTTCCTGTAGCCTCAAAATTATATGATAACCGTTGACATGTATGCCGAAGCAAACCCGATACAGTCAACATGTTGAGTTCATGTGTAACAGTGTTCCAGAGACGAGAAAACATGAAAGATTCAGCCAATGCTCCTCCTTCCTGAAGCCTCAAAAATATATGACAGACCCAGCACACCAGATGATAAGTGTTAACAAAGTGTAAGGAATACCAGTGACAGTGGCCACACCCTGTCACACTAAAAGCAGGCTACAACACCGATCCCTTGAGAGGAGAGATGCCGCCAACAGAAGTCAAATAACAGATCACAATGCCAAGCATCTGGAGGGATCTGTTGAATGATACGATGACATGGAGAACACCCAGTGCAGCTGGTTAATTATGCTTCAAAAAGGTTGTAGAAGGAAGTGGTACTCTCAATGCCCCCCTGTCACAATGGAAGATAGCCAATCTGCCCACCACTTGCCGGAGAGCTCTCTTAGAGAGAGTGTCAGCTTCAGAGTTGTGGGATCTGTGTAGATGTCGAAAGTGGATGTCAGAGAAAGAGCGGGCCAGTAGGAGAGTTTTATGCTTCCAGCCCTCTATATGAGAGGAGTGGAGATTGCACTTACCTACAATCCAGTCGATAATAACCTTAGAGTCACCAATGACCTGTAGGTGATCTAGGGACCACATGGAAGCCAGCAAGAGTGTAGTCCATAAGCCAAGAAGCTCTGCCTTTGTGTTCGTACCCCTACCGCAGCATAGTGACCATTTAGTAATTCTCTCCGGGTGAAATTTGAAGGTGCCACCTGCTCCACAACACATGCCCGACGACTGCGCTGCACCATCGAAGAAGGCTATAGAGTGACCTGTAGGTAAGATAAGGTCCACCCCTTTGGGAGGGGACAATAAAACTGTGGACTGTTTCCAGTTGAAGGAGGATTGTGTTCTGTGGTAAACCGCCCAAGAAGAAGGGGAAGCCTCCTCAAAGAGCGCCTTATTGCGCTCAAGCCAAATATGCCAGCAAATTAAAGCTGCCAGGGCAGGGGGCGCTGCTTGAAGAGAAAACCAGGAGTGAAAACAAGTATTAAAGGTGTCACCAGTCCAGCAGAAAGGAAGGGAGTGTTGTTGCAGAAAATATTTCCAGATGCGTTGAGAGAAGGAGCAATGGACAAATAGATGATGTATATTATCCGGTCCATTTCTACAAAGGACACAATAGCTAGGCCCTTGTCTTCCTCTTTTAAGTAGGTTCTCCCAGGTGAGGAGCTTGTCAAATGAAACAAGCCAGAAAAATAACTTGATTTTTAGGGGGAGCTTCCATGTCCAGATAAGACGGAGCCAAAGTGGCTGAGCCTCGATCATCTTGTCAAAACAGAGAGCTGCATATACATTCTTGGCACCTACAGTCCCTGATCCATCGCCCCCTCTCCAGCTTAGGGTATCATGTGCATTCGTGAGGGAGAGACCCGAGCTCTTTATGGCTGCTGTGAAGGAGTCCAGTTCCAAAGCTGCAGGACCATCAATGTTCAGATCACTGCTGTGCCACCAAAAATCAGGTAGGGGGAGAATGTTGTTTTCCTTCTTTAGTTGGGCAAGAGTGGAAATATTTTGTGATCTCAGAAGAGATCTGAGCTGTAAGGACAGAATCGAGAGCTCATCAATGCCTAGGATTTTATCTCTGCCCAGTAAGATATCTTGGCCCGATCTCGGAGTCCAGCGGAGCCAATGTAAGATAACCTGAGAGGTGGACCCAAGTCCCTTCCAGATAGGAGATGCCCAGCTCTGGATAAGATGTGGCTTCCGAAGCCATTGGGAAAGGGGAAGCGCGCCGAAATATTTGTCTTTGATAATCCGGTGCCATAGATTATCTATAGTGATTGCTCTCCAAAAGGAGCAAGCCAATAACGCTTTGTTGAAAATACCAAGGTGCTTCAGGCCCATCCTCCCTCCCTTTTAGGCCTAGATAGCGTCTGCCAACTGCAGAGGTGGAATCTCCTTTTCCCCTCAAGGTCATTCCAAAGGAAATTGAATGATAACTGACGGAGCATATGTATGATTTTGACAGGAATCCGTTCAAGTAACATCCAATATACAGCGAGACTTTGAAGTACCGATTTAACAAGGATGAGACGTCCCCCCAGGGACAACCATTTGTTACACCAAAAGCCAATTTTCCGCTCAAAAGATGACACCAGCCATGTCCAATCAGTAGCCGTAGAGGCACCCCGTTTAAGATGATACCCCAAATATCTGAACCCAAGAGATAGGTCAATGAAGGTGAAGGGGAAAAGAGCAGTTAGAGTGGATATATCAGCCACCGAGAGGCCCCAATGATGTACCGAGGACTTATTGGGGTTGATGGACAGCCCCGAAGCCTTGCAGAAAATCTGAATAATATCAAGAAGTGCAATCCATTCTGTTTCATCTGCTTTTGAAAATATGAGTATGTCGTCCACAAACATGAGATGTACAATCCTGTAGTGAGAAGATACCTGTATACCAGAAATGCGTTGTTCGGCCACATTTTTTAAGAGAAGTCGACTCAGCCCTTCAAGGACAAGGATAAAGAGATAGGGGGAAAGGGGGCATCCCTGTCGGAGCCCCCTTTCACATTTGAAAAATCTGGAAGCCTCCCCATTTATCAAAACTGAGAGATTAGCAGTGGTAACGCAGGACATGATCCAGTCCGTCAATTTAGGACCAAAACCAGTCGAGATAAGGATGATTCTAAGGAAGTCCCAGTCCACATTGTCAAAAGCCTTTTTGAGGTCGATTTTCATGATGAGGGCCTTTTGCTTTTTCTGAAAAATGTTGTGAATGCTCTCATGTGCCACTCCAATGGCATCATGAATTCTTCTTCCTTTAAGAAACCCGAGCTGTTCAGACGAGAGACTTCGTTCCAAGACCGGCTTGATCCTCGAGGAGATGATTTTAGCAATGAGTTTATAAGCAAGGTTACATAAAGAGATCGGTCTAAAGTCGTTGAAGGAGGAGGGCTGGTCTGTCTTAGGAATTAATGCCAGAAACGTTGAATTGAGACTGCTATTGATCTTACCAGTAGAGCGAGCATCCTCAACCATCAGAAGCAGATCCGGTCCTACCAGATCAAAGAAATAAGAGAAAAATTCTGCCGTCCAGCCATCGGGGCCCGGACTTTTCTCTTTTTTTAGGAGTGAAAGCGTATGTTTGAGCTCTGTTAAGGTGACCGGTTTGTAAAGTTCAGAAGCTTCCACAGCTGAGATAAATTGTGTATACAGCCCAGCTGTATAAACTTTTTCCTGTAAATGCGCTTCGCTGTTGGATTTGTATAGCTGTTCAAAGTGTGTGGACGCTGCCCTCTTGAGTGCCTCCTGTCCTCGGATTGTTCCATCATTCCCCTGATTAATAGACCAGATATGTTTTTTATTTCTGTTAAGATTTGCCAGTTTATGAAAGAATTTGGAGTTAGAGTCGCCCCATTTTAGCCAAGTCGCCCTGCTCCTAAGGCGCCATCTTTTTTCCTCATCGAGTAGAATGGATTTTCGTTTTCCCTCTTTTTCGATTAAAGTGGCTTCCTCTGCAGAAGAAAGTGTCACCACTGAAGAGTGGGTTATAATTTCCGTAATCTCTCGCTCCAGCTGGAATAAGGCTAAACCCTCAGCGAATAGTTTCTGTTTATACCATCGTTTGGTATGGTCTTTAAGAAGGGAAAGTTTCAATACAAGACGCAGCTGTGGATTCGATTCTCCCAGAAACCGAGGGTCGTTCCAAACTGTGTGAACCAAAACCGAAAAATCCGCAGAGTCCGCCCAATGTTGATTATATTTGAATGGATAGGGCTTTAAGCGGGCGATGGGAGTCATAGTGAGAGTAATGGCCGCGTGATCTGAGATGAAAGGTAGTGTTACGCCGGAGAACGGGGAGACAGTGGTAGAGAAAAAAGTTTCAGAAATGAGAAAACGGTCAAGCCTTTTAGCAATGGCCGCCGCACCTCTTCTCCCATTGCGCCAGGTGGGGAGCAGCTTGATAGGCTGTACGTCTACTAAGTTGAAAGAGTTAAAAATATCCCTGTATAGGTTGCTGCCCGATCCAGATAAGGAGGCGGAGCCCCAATACTCGTCCGATGAAAGGGTGATATTGAGATCACCACCCAATATGAGGTTCGGTAGGGCGAGGATGCCACTCTGTGCTAACTGTGTCCAAAATTGTGGTCGGGCAATACAAGGCCCATATACATTCAAAAGAGCCAAATCCTGATTTGTCTCTAGGCTTTGACCCAAACATAAGATGCCTCCACAGGTTAAGAAGGAACGGAACTCGAAGATAGCTGGATCCCAAGCCACCAGCGAACCTCCGGACAGACCAATAGAACATAGAGCGGCTGAGATCCAATGAGGACGGAAACAGTGAATGAAATCTCTGGCAGTTTGATCAGCAGATAGAGTTTCCTGTAGAAAAATAACATCGGGGTGTGTGTGAACCAGGAGATCACGGAAGGAGGCAGCTTTGAGGGTGCCTCCGATCCCTCTTATATTCAGTGAGAGTAATTTCATTATTTGGATCTGGCAATGGCTTTCATTGCTCTAAGTGCCTTTCCATCCAGTGATTGTTCCCCCGAGGCTGAGAGTTGTGTGACAGTGCCTTCTTTCTTTTTTCTAGCGCTCCTCGTCTGTAGAGGTGAGAGCTCAGTTCCCAGTCCTCTCGACCAGGCAAAAGATTTTGAGTGTGTATCGGAGTGAGAGTTGGATGTCTGTCCCACTTCAGGATTGGATGCAATACATTCTTTACCACGAAATAGAGGAATCAGTGTGTCTGAATCAGGGGTAAAAGGGATATTGGATGTAGAACTCAGCGAATCCAGGATGGGAGTATCATCCTCCACAGGTTGATTGTATCCCGGGAGGATCAAAGGTTCAACAGTAGTTTCAGGGGAGGGAGCGGGGTCGATCAGTTGAGATGGCAGAGTGGAAGAACCAGGTGGAGAAGGGGAAAAACTCGTGGTGGGGTGTAGGGTACAGCCTCTGGAAGGTGCTGGGAAAGTCGGTTCAGACTGTACTACTTCGGGAGGAGGGGGTTCAGGATGGGACGAAGGGACGAGCCAGGTATAGTCTTTTACTCTTTGTTTTTCTGTATCATTGAGAGTGTTAAAGAGTTTTGGGCAGATGTGTGCAAGTTTGGACAAGGGAATCGAGTCTTCAGAAGGGGAGAGTGTGCAAGGGGGATGGGGAATACCTAAAAAATCAAGGGAAGGGTCTGGTACTGGGTATTCAGGCGGGTTAAGAAATAAGTCTTCCGAGTCATCCAGAGGGGAAGATTTAGACTTACCAGGACACTGTCGGCGCAGATGTCCAGTCTCCCGGCACCTATTGCATCTGAATGGAATCCCGAGATAGTCCAGCGGCTGTAGGATCTTCCTCCCTCTCCATTCAATCTCGAGAGTTTCCGGTAAACCTGTGGTAATGTCCATCTCAACCAGTAGCCTGCCCAAAAGTCTAGAAGAGCCCGAACGAGGAGAGGTGTCTAGTGTGATCAGCTTCCCCAAGGAGTTTCCGATCGCACAGAGGGCTTCCTCGTTCCAGAAATGAAGAGGAAGTCCCGGAAGCAGCACCCAGAGATGACGAAACTGGAAGTATTCTAAGTCGGGATTGAAGGCCAGGCGCCATCGTTTGATCATCAGACTGCTTCCTCCATAGACCCAACAGGATGAAATGAGCAACGAAGCATCATCCGGATTTCTACAGTGAAAACAGAGCCAACCATTTTGTAGGTAGAGGACTTCAGGACAATAACCAAGCAGCGGATACCAGTTATGCTTGATCCAATCCTCTAAGGGAGGAGTGCGCAGACTTTTATAAGATATACGTCCGACCAGAGAACAGGTGGACATCTTACACAAACTTTCAAGTCCTACTCCGTCTCCCAGAACTAAACGCCTTGTTTTTTTGTTAGCTTTCCAGGATTTGCGGCCAGAGGGAGCAGCTCGGTGGGAAGGGTGATTAGCGTGCTGGGTACCTGGTAGGGTAGGAGAGAGTAGATCAGGAGGGAGCCTGTTTGTTAATAGAGGATCGTTCACTGTCAAGCTCGAAGAGGGAGCATTAGTCAGGGAAGGGGATCTAGTTAAAGCAGATAGCTCCGGAACAGAGGAGGCAAGATTTGAAAAGTTTTTGGAGGGAAGAGTCGGCGCACTGTGAATCAGGGAGTCGATCTGTTCCAAAAGTCCCTCCTGTTGCCAATAGCTTTCGTCAGTAGGGAACAGGGTAGAATCGGGCAGAGAGTTCATGGTATGCCCCATGGGACCACCGAGAACCCCACTATATATAGGCAGGTGGGACAGAGTCAGAGGAAACAGTGGAAGACAGTAGCAGACAGTAGGCAGGATAGTCACGGGTTACTCAATCCCGGTATAAACAAAGCAAGGGGCTGTTAGTGGCCGACAGAGTGTATAAGCAGGTCGGGAAAGACAGAAAAGTATAATGCTGGGTTCGAGAAATGGGTAGAGGGAGTTCAAGGATCCAGGCATTAAGTTATCAAGCTAAGGGTGATCAAATCTGGTACATTGTCTCGGTCTGGCTTGCATCCATCGCCTGGTTCGCCGTTTCCCTCCATCGCCTGGTTCGCCCCCTTACTTCACCCCCAAATGGAATTTTGACTTAATTTAACATGTACACAACACTATCAATTGTGATCCTTATTATACCTAACGCAGTGTAAATAGCAATCGCTATGACGGCTGACCACTGCTGCAAACTTTGACCACAAATTTTCGTTATTTTCTAAAGTGTAACTTTATGTTGCGGAATTTTTATATTTTTTAAAAATATTTAAATTATTTTTTTGTTCTTATTGGTTGATAACATAAACCCGTTATTGGAGAGGTGACGGTTGGCTTTGAATAATCTATTTATATCATTAAATGTAATGTCAGGTTTATATCTTGGGTTTCCAGGTTTATATCCTTAAGTTTTGTTTCGGGCTTCTACATCTCTAAGGCTTATCGTTGTCCAATAAGTTACATTATTATACCTGCCGCCCATGTAACTGTATATGGTACAAGTTCAATTTTTTCACATATTTAAATCCTTTATCTGTAATGTTATTGATTCATGATTCATCAAGTTAAAGTCTTATAATCCGAATGTTTCCTAAAATATGTACAATTTTGGGGATATTGAAAATAGCCATAGTGTAAGTAAAGGTTTTCTAAATATTTATTTTTATAAAATAAGAAATTGTCTTCAAAATAGAAAAGATAAATTTATGTGTTTTTAAACATACCTTAAAAATAAAATGACAAATACACAATTAAAATTTTAATATTTATTAAAATCCAGAAAAAAAACATTAAAGTTTAAAATAAAATAATATTTTTAAAACTAATTCTATTTACACAATGGTAATAAATAGAATTAAAAAGTTTAAACTTTAAAAATGTAAAGTTGTATTATTAAAAAATTAATTAAATGATGAAATTGACATGCGGCTAGTGCATTGAATATGTATTATTACAAACTCAATAGACAGTTGGTCAGTTCCCGCAGGGGTGGCACCTGTTTAAGTTGGAAATCATTACTTGGTGAGACAATATTTTATTCTTAATATGCTTTAATTTTGATTGTATATGGATTATTTCACTAAACCTCCAAAACAAATTTAGAGAAATGAGATTCGAAGCTACATAACATACAAAAATATTATTTGAATGGATGTTGTGAAAGGAAAGTGATGTCTTATTTTGATTGTGTTATTGAATGAAATATTTTTTTTTCCTTCTAATGGTAACATACATGTTTCTGCTAACATCATAAAGTAAAAGGTTGTATTTTAACTGGTTTGTCTAATAAAACTTGTTTCTTAAACTCATATGTTTTTTTAAAGATTTTTGAACTCCAAGTTTTTTCCAAGATTATTTGGACGCTGAAATTTTCTTCCAAGATACATTGGAAAGGACAAAACCCAAATTAGATAACCATGCAAAAAATATCTATGTACCCATATTATCAAGGCCTACCCAAATTAGACAAAAACAAAAAAAAAATAGTGTACACATATTATGATGACAACCACACAAAATCCTTATTTCTACCAATGTTATGAAGATAAATTCTTTACTTTCCAAATCTATTCATGCCTCCTAGTACTCATTTATCTACACAAGAATTCCAAATATAACTAAAATAAAAATTATTTTACATAGAACATAACAATTTCATACCTTCTATTGCTTATTCATCCATACATACATAACTACATAAATTATTTAGAACATCAAAATGTTTTTGAAAAGTATACTAATTTTTTGTCAATAAAACATCATCTATACAAACCAACAAAAAGTATATCCATCTTAAATCCAATTTTATGGATATATTGATCAAAACCATAAAGATCCAACCCACAAGGAATAAAACTTTCTCAAATTTTACTCCATGAGTTTTCCTATCTTCTCACTTAAAACACTTATATATATATATATATATATATATATATATATATATATATATATATATATA
>JASDQU010739827.1:82729-105043 GCA_032191745.1 Picea mariana | reverse complement strand
TTGCTTCATCCTCACGCACTTCTTGTCACGAGGATGAAGCAACAACAAACTATCCTAACATAGCCTTGCTAAAACATTTATGATTCAATAAACATCCAACAATTGTCTTGGGCACGATCTAGAGCTAAACTTGGTACATTTGGCTTCCTGTATTGGTACCGGATCGTGACAGGTAGATGGTACCAGATCCGAACAGTGCACAAATGGTTGGTACCAGATCACGACAGTCTACGGTCGTTGGTACCGGATCGCAACAGGTGAGATTCGGTACTGGATATGAATAGAAGGTGCACTTGGTACTGGATTTGGACAGTGATGATTCTAGCACATAAGTACCGGATAACTGAGCTAGTACAGGAAGGCTGGACTTATCTAGAGGTGAAAGATTATACATGGAAAATTGAAGCATTAGTACATGAAACATTTAATCTCCTAGCTCAATAAACCACAAAAATGCATGAATTAATTATACTTTACCTTATGACCTTATCAATGGCTAATGGTAGTGTTCTTTGTCATTCACCCAAGATTAGGTAATCCAAAAAGGTATAGATGAGGAGTATAATAGGGTAGTGGGGATGTCAATTTAGAGGCTCAACAATGGGGTCTTGAAAAAAACTACCATCTCTTTTATATGAATTTTGGAGAATTTTATTCAAATCTCTAGTTACTATAACAATTGTAATATCCAAAGTATCCTTCATGGAAAACAACGAACTCCAACAATATAATTTATCCATATATCTATTAGGCATATAAATATTAAAAACATAAAATCTGAGAGTTGAATCTTTGTTATGAAGAATAGTAAGAATATAATGATTTGCATAGAAAGATACCTCTATATCCCATTTAAGTGAGTCCCATAGGGTCATTATACTTCCTGACACTTCTGTCAAACTTTGAGTTATTCCTTCACCATTTCGCATTTTTTTTCTTGCTTGGAAGTGCTATGAATTCCGCCATTTTGGTCTCCTGGAGGAGAATCACAGAGGGATTATTGAATTTGATAAGGTCTCTTAGGGATTCGACCTTCATGTTGTTTCCGAAGCCTTTGCAATTCCAAGAGAGGAATTCCATTATTTATGATTTGAAGGGGCCCACCCACTTGGGACGAGAGGATTCAAACCCTTTCTATTTCCTTCTCTTCCCATGTTACGTAGGGAACTTTCAATTGAATGTTGCTTCCCTAGGGCTTTCTCTTTGTTTGTTGTTTCTTCTATGGAGTCTTGATTTGATTTTATTCCTTAATTTTTGGTTCTCTCCTGTGGTATTTCTCCCTCCTCAACGTCCTGTCGAGATTTCCCCTTGGGGGGGAGCCTTTCGACAATAAGTGGTTGATATTCTTCATGAGGGATTCTTCTATTTCTTTTATATTCTTCTAAATCGATTGCATCTCCTTATGTCTCTTGAGGGTTACCATCAAGAGGGGTAGTGCTTGAGGAGATTGGATTGGGATCTGCAACCACTTCATCATCCTTACTCATTGTGGACTCACCTAGACTTGCAAACTAATTCATTGTTTACAAATATGGATCTACATGGGTTTTTGAATGTCGATTTCCTTATCTTCTTCCATTCTCATTTGGGAGTGCCAATAATGAGGGACTCTATGTCGGTTTGGAAGGACAATTAGGCTTTGAGAGACTAGGAGATTTCCCAATATGTTTTCCAATAGTTTCTTTCTTCTTGACTTGTTGACACCCCTCTTCTTGTTCTTCTATTGCAATCTCCTATTCCTATTTATTTTTGAGGCAGTTACAAGAAAAATTCCCATATTCATGGAAAGAGTTACACTTGAAAGGAAGTTTTTCACAGTCCAACTTCTATAGATGTGACCATCCATCCAGAGAAAGATTGATATATTAAGGCAAGCCTTTCTCTAGATCTACCTCAACACTGATTTTGACACAAGCGTACATTGTTGGCTCTGGTTTTGATTTGTCAACATATTTTCCTAGAGATTCATCAATACACTTCCGGACATCATCACCCCATCAATGCAGGGGAAAATGAAGCAGACACACCCAAACAAGGACCGTTGTAGGGATGTCACTCTCCAGATCGAAATATGTAGTCCACCAATTTAGGTATAGGCCCTGAGATCCAAAAAAATAAGGTCCACTATGAAATATAAGATCTCGATCTTCTTTGTGTTCAAAAAATAAAATATAGAAACCCTTACCACAGAAAAATGGTTCAAACTTCCTCTAATCAGAGATTGTTAGTTCCACGCAATCCAAAGATTGATTTGATGAGGGGATGGCTAGAGCCTAGTAAATTTACCAACAAGACCATTGGACGCATAAGCCAAATATTTGCAGTGACTGGTGACCAGTGGAACAATGATCTCTGGGATTTGGTCCATATTTTTCATGAAACATGAATGAATGGGGCGAGCATAAGAGTTCCCCAAGGATCTGACTAGTTGTCTGAAGGCCTTGACATCAACTTCAAATGTAGGGGGAGGGTCTGGATCCCCTCCCGACATGGTGGTGTGGATAGAAAAAGAGTTTCAATGACGATCTAGGGTTTCCACAGAGGGATTTTGCAGAAATTGAATAATCTTATTCCTACAAATTTTAAGGTAATGAAGCATGAACAAAATACATTGCTTGAAAAATTTATAGGTAAGCAACAAAAAAGAAGAATTGGCTTAGTGATGGATGGAATGAGTTCATTCTCTTTCTAGTCTACAATTTATACATTTTGACCTATTATTCTAATAAATTATAACATCCCTAATTGGATGTTATAATTTATTGGGCGTAAGTGATATCTCTGTCATATTTATTTTTCTTTTATAAAAGTATTTTACTGTTTGGAAAGGAAAAGGAATATAATCTAATGATGTGTCTCTCATTGAATGTGCGAGGGAACCCATCGAACCCATCAGTTGTTGCAGGTCTCCTTCTCCCTCCGCACTCGACATATTCTACAGGAGTTCAGTTGTTTGACCAGACACCTATCAATACTGAACTACACAAGGAGTTCGGTTGTTTGACCAGACAGGGATGGAAGAAATTACTAGGTGATTATATTCGAAGGAGTTCACTTTCGGTGGGGGAGTTATCTATTCCAAAACCAAAAAGAGATGAGTGGTTCGATGACATTTTTATTCCTTAATTCTCGTCAATTTTTTTTTTTTATTTATGCAGAACAACCAATATTACTTGTCCTGATCACTCCCTAGCTTGACCATGACTCCATGAGGGAAAAAACTAAGTGTCACTCCTCAACCAATATTACTTGTCCTGATCACCCCCTAGCTTGACCATGACTCCATAAGGGAAAAAACTAAGCGTCACTCCTCAACCAATATTACTTGTCCTGATCACCCCCTAGCTTGACCATGACTCCATAAGGGAAAAAACTAATCATCACTCCTTAGCCAGTGCCTTCCAGAAAAAAATCATTTGCCTAACACCATTAGTGCTCACACAACAAATACTAATTTCCACAAGATACTAAGCATCATCCTTCCTCCCACATATGTTGTATATATTCCATTTCTATTTTCCTAGGACTTTTTCCATCCATTTCCCTCCTTGGAAATTCACAACTTTACAAATCCCTAATTTTTAGGGGCTGCTAGTGACAAAACTTTTAAAAATCATCTCTGAGTTAACTCAAACATGTTCCCCACTCATGGAGTCATAGTCAACTACTTTTAACCTTGTTGTTCTACTTGTTTCCAACATTTAATTTATTAAAAATATTTGTCTCATACATTTGTCCATCAAAAGAGGACAATTGGTTTATTCAAGAGTCACAAAAATAGTTATTACATGCCTTAATAATTTCAAATACAAATTTACATAAATGGAAATTTATTTTCAAAGCAATACCATTAAAATAAAATATTTTAATATTTGAAGATGTCACAAGAAAAATTTCTACTTTGAAATGACATTCATGTGTATAATATTTTATGGCATATACTTGAAAGGTCACTTGCATAATCCATGAATTTCTATGGATTGGAATATGCTCAAGTATAACTTTTTTTGGAACAATTTAAATCATTTTAATAATTAACCATTAGGGTTCATCAACAATTAATTTGTCATGCCTATTTTTCTTACTTTTGTGATTTATGAATAAGGATAAAATGGTATTTTCTTATCCACACTATGGTGAGGAAATTTGTTCAAGGTATTCTATAAATTCTTAGAAGTGTGTCTATGAAGGACATGGGTATTTTTGCAGCCATACCATCATTTTCAACAAATAAAGAGAGATAATTAATGAGTCAAGTCAATACCCCTCCACATCGCATTATTCGTGAAAGTTAGTCAAATAAGATTGACTATTCTTGCATTGAATAGGTTTGGGAGGATATGTTGAATGGATAATTATTTGATATTCATGATCTAGATGACTTCAAAATTCTTCTATATTGCATACCAAAAGGCATGGACAATGTTTCCAAATTATATGATCTCTTGTATATGAAAGAACGTTAAGTGTTGCATTTATTGGATCTAATGCAAGTGTTCAAGAATATGTCAAAATGTATTTGGAAAAATATTACCTCCACTACAAAAGTTACAATTGCATTTAGAAGAGTTTTTGGTTGTTTTAAATACAAAGAAAGATCAATGAGAAAAATAAACAATAAATGTATATGGCTAAAAATTTATCCTATACTACACCAAGGATATTGTTCAAATATGACTCGAATCTTGTGAATAAGGTGATTTGTATAATCAGAACCACAAAAGAATATGGCTCTTCATTGAGAAAATCATTCGATGTTGATGGTTAGTTGATGGATCTCAACACACATGATAACCATAATTTGTTAAAGGTACATGCTAATAATGTCATGTAATATTATTACTATATCTTATATGATTTGAGAATGCATATGTTCATCATATCTATCCAATAGCTATCATGTATGCACTAGTCTCACACAAGATTTATATCATGCCATCAAATGACTATCTACATTTGTAAGGTTCATTATTTACTTGTTATATGGACCATAAATTTATGTTCAATGATTATATATGTCAACATATCACATATTATTAATTTTATGAAATTACTAAATCATAACTCGGATTATCTTAGACTTTAGCTAGATCATATCCAAAGAGATAAATGTCACGAGCATCCTTAGAGATGACATAATGAAATAATAGAGTTTGTTTGTATTTTTTAAAAATATTTTCCCGCTAGTTTTATGGGTACTCATGCCCATTTTTTGCTACATTTGTTCAAAAACATTCAATTAATTATGGTGGTGAGTTAGAGATTATTTTTCTTCCTAAAGAGGTACATGAAAACACTTAAGGTTTTGTAAGGATACATTGTTAATTAGTATTTCCTTTGTATGTCTACCTTCTTGAAAAAACACTTAAGGTTTTGTAAGGATACATTGTTAATTAGTATTTCCTTTGTATGTCTACCTTCTTGAAACATATACATGTAGATGCTCCAATAATGTGGGATCATGATGAAGAGTGATTAAAAGAGGAGAAACTTGAAATAAATGGAGAAACATGGGTAATATAAATAAGAGGTAATATAATTATTTGACATATTTATCATTCTAATCATGTTTTTTATGAATAACTATATTCCTTGAAAAATATGGATTTCATTACGTGATCATTGATATTGTAGAGGAGGATGAATGGGATAAAATGAATAAATCCATTTTTTTCAATGTAGAGGCTATTAGGAAATGGATAGTGATGTACAATGAGATAGAAATATAGAAGTATGGAAGAGCTAACTAAATATATTGCTCATACTAAGAGATGATCAGTTTTAGACAAAGTATAACTTTATAATAGAAAACGATAGTGTACATCACAATTTTTTTCCAAGGATTGATCAACTAAATCATAATGAAATTTGTCATGTCTATGAATAGTTCGATGTTGGAATTCATGTGGTAAATGCGGATACAATTCCATTGTCTATGCTATTTAAAAAAGAAGGTAAATTCCATAGACTTTCATCTCATAATCATATGAACTTAGGACTGCAATCTCGATTCCTTATATACCTAACACAAATTTAAGAAATGTCGATATTTCTGTTCTAAGACTTTTGCGATCATTGTTTTGTTCAGAGAGTTCTTTCGGATCCATCGCATAGGTTTTATGGATCCGAAAGAACTCTCTGAACAAAATGTCGATATGTTAGTCCAATTTTGCAATTTATCCATGCATGGCCAATTCAAATATAAAGATAACATCATCATTTTTTCACAAAATATTAATGACATACACATGAAATATAAAATAATTGGATGTTCAAATATAAAGAGAACATCATCAATTTTTCACAAAATATTAATGACATATAAAATAATTGAATGTAATGGTTGTTGTGTGGTAAAGAGAAAGATATGAAAAAAATTATGATTTCACCATTAAAAAGGAGAATGTATACATTGGATTATTGTATAAAATCCGGTACTAATTGTATTATCATGAAGTTTAAGTTGATTACATTGCACTTGATGAGTTACCCAAAACTGTAATTGATGTTTCATAAGTGATTAATATTGTTATTTTACCAAAACAATTTAAATTTAATTCATATTGAGAGGCAAGAACCACATGGTGATGAGTTGGATCTAGGGCAGGTGTCATTAAAAATTTCTTCACATAAGTAATGAAAGACATAAAATACTAAAATACATGACCAATTGAATTTTGATGTGTTAAAATAGCATGTACAACAAGCAAAAATTACCATGAGAACTTTTCAACATATTCTTTGAATAGTTAGAATATATAGTAAGTGTGTGTGAAATGAAATGACAAACTCATTATTTTTTTTATTGAAAGTATAATTTTGATGTAGTTACCTATGATTACAATTAGACTAGATCTATCTTAACCCTGGATCTGTATCATGTGACAAGAGGGATCGAACCCCTTTAGGTAAAAACCATCTTTAAGGTTTTGCAGTATAAAAAAGTTGTACATATAGAATGATTTGATGTGTCTTGATGCATGATATATCCAAGGTTAAAATGGATCTAGGCTCATTACAATAAAGTTGAGTTAGCATGGTCACCATATAATGAGACTGGTAACTTATAGAAAGAAAAGGAAAGTTCTTAAATTGCCTCACACTTATTGAAATGATATGAATCATTATTTAAAAAACATCCTTATGAGTAACTAAAATGATACTAGTTGTTGGTCCTAAAGTTTGCACCTGACTGCTAAAGGGCAGAGCTAGGCCACCTCAAGTTATGAATGGTTGGTTTTTTAATTAATGGGTCAGTTAGAGGGTTAGTTTACCAATACATGAGCATGGTTTGGTTGGAAAAATGACATGGACGAGGGTCCTCCTTGGCTGGCAGCACACTAAGGACAAAAAAGTGAGACAGTAAAGGTAAGAAACAAAGAAAAACAACAAACCATTCAATGAAAAATCTGTTGCTAGAAGTTTAAGTATTAAAATGTCATTCCAAGCATTAAACATGTACCAAAAACACATTTATTCCCATGGGTTGCAACAATAACAAATCTTCATCAAATCCGAGCTGTTATCAGAGGTTGCATATTAATAAAGACAAGTTATACAGTAGATGAAGGAAAAGAAATGTACTTCGCACAAATCAAAATTGTATTCAAGATAAGAAACACATACGAATTTGGACACAAACACATTGTCATCAATAGTATCTTCACCAGGTAGAGAGCTTTAATCCTTGCATAGAATGGGTCCAACCAGTTGTTGTATTGATATTTTTCTCCCAAAAAACTCAACCCTTCTAACATACAAAATATGCCTATTTATCATAGATGTGGAGGCCCTCGACCAATGTGGAACTGAGGCTTATCTCTACACATCGATTGTAAAACAACTTATTAACTTAACTAAAACACACTGTTGGAGTATGTTAATGAATACCCCGAGATTGAATTAATAAAAAAAGAGTGGTTCTTATCACACGTAAAAGACCACATATTATGCTTTAAACTAAAAGCATATTGAACTAAACAATCAAAAACTGCTACTAGAAATGAAACTGGACTGATGCATGCACTGTAATGAACTAATAGTTGATAGAAAATGACTAGGAGTGACAGAAATGAGTTTTGCATTGAACACTAGCATGAATGCACATTGTTGTAGGCCACTGGAGATAACTGAATATGTTGGAGGTGTTTTTCCCCTACTTATCCCTTGGAGGAAAGAAGCAAGTCATATGGCATTTTCTGGAGTCTCTGATATTCTTTCTGCAGTCTGGACGTGTAGTTTTCCCAATTTTGGCTTGGTGTTCGGGACTTCGGGAGACTGCCCCATGCTCTTGATAGAAATATCCTAGAGGACAATCTCCTAGAGATGACGTGGTGGCGTGATGTGAATTGTTGATGTGTCACAGAAAGAAGGATGACACATGTCACCTAGAATGGAGCAAATGTTGTACCAAAAATGCTCGAAATGAATGTCAGGTGTCATCATCAGGATCGATTTCCATGTGGCATGTGCCATGTGTTGTCTTAAGGAAGGACCTGCGTGAAAGAAACTTAGGCACTTCGGGACTTCGACACTTCGGCTCTTCGGTTGATCGACACTTCGGTTCTTCGGATCTAACATGTCCATGACATCACTATCGCTAACATGTCTACATGAAGAGTGTGACACGTGTCACCCATAATTGGGAGATGGAATAACTAAAGGTGTCTAAAATGAGTGTCACGTGTCTCAAATGATGAATGCCACGTGGCTCCGGTGTTTCGACATTCAAGAGTTTTTGAGTGCTAAGTGTGGAGATCTCTCGGATGGCTAATGATCGAAGCTATGTGACGGTTCGACATTCGAGAGTTTTTGAAAAAGATGAGCTCGAACGTTTCGGCGCCGAAGTCGCAAAGTGGATTATGTGTAACTCTTTTGATTAAACCTCGCACAAGTTTTGGAATCCCAAATGTACAAGAGACGTTGATCTGATCGGCTTGTTGGATCTCCACCGTTGAAATTTAACTTGTCTATTTTCACAATCCAGGCCCGAAAATGACTATTTCGAATTGTTGTGTTTTGTTCACGGGCATTCCCTATGCACACAAAATACTAGGTGGACCTGTTGCACACTTAATCAATGGAAAACATGATGACAAGTATTTCGAACCAAATCACAACATGCAATTATCTGTCAAGAAAACATAAAAAAATTATGCAAAGAATCAATCGAGAAAGATAATGATTAAAAACCAAGTCATTTAGTAATGGGAAATGACTTAACCAACCAGAAGAGGAATAATTTTAATGAAGGCATAGGGAAAAGAGGTAGGAGGCGCAAGGGTGCAGACTTAGGTCTCAACACTAGCCAACACATTAAAGAAATCATATGAATCAATATGTTAAAGAAATACGTTGTAAATTATATGCTACTAAAATAGCCCTATTGGTTACCTTGAGAGGTTAAGTGTTGTGAATTGAAATAAGAGGTCTCAAGGTCTATCCCTCGAGATGGATATATGTGATATCTTAATACTCAATGTCCCTACTAGGGAAGTCGTACTATAGTATATGCCAATATTTTACCCTAGTTACCACATGTCGATGATAATGATGTCTCCCCATGGGTTTATTGTACCGAGATACATGGAAAAAAAAGACTACTAAATACCTTAATAACTTCAATGTTTTTAATGATATTTAAATATATCTCAATCTGCTTCTTTGTATTATTCTCAATTTAACATATTTTATGTATTTTTAAAAATACTCTAATTAAATTAAATGTTGTTGACATGAAGTGGCATAGAGAAATAATCTCAAAGAAGTTGCAAATAAGTATTTCATGTGGAAAATTTGTATAAGGTGTAAGGGAGGTAAGGTTCAAAGGTATTATAAGGTGATAGAAAGCTATAGGTGGAAATTGGTAGGAGGTCATTCCACCATGCCCCTTCAGTGCTTCAAAGGATTAGGCACTCATTTCACATACAATGATGATAACATATATACATGGGATTGAATTGGGACTACATCAACATGTCCTTCCTAATAATGATTTCTAAAAGAGCTTCTACAAATGCTTAGCGATAATACTATGTAAAAAGACATTGTGAGTTGGTTTATATAATTATTCTTTTAGTTTTCTTAGGTATTTCCTTGATTTCCCCTAAGGTTTGGAAAAAAAATTATGTTAAGAACCCTTTAATTTTTCTTTATCTAGTCATATACTAGTGCCCAATAACATTAGATGGTTTTGGGTCTCTCATATCTATAAGCCATGGGTTACATAAGGAGTAGGTGAACACTAAGGTGCTTCATCCTAAAGAAACATATCCTCTGGTAGCTCTAATTGTTGATATCCACTAGGCATGAGGCACACAAAAAAGTGAGACAGTGCTTCCAAGCATCCTTTAACCATATGTAAGTGATAGGGTGTAGGTACAAGCTCTATATTCAAACATGAGTGGCAAGCTTGGAAAACTTAAATTAGTTATAAGTGACAACAATTAGTCTAAACTAGTTAGAAGAGGCCAACCTAGATCTTGAACAAAGAAACCCAACAAGCCTACTAAAGAAAAAAAGGAGGCTAGAGATGTGACCATGCATTACCATATGTGGTTTCATGCCAATATTAAATCCAAGGTGGAAATAGTTGAGTAGAAGGTGAGGGAGAAACTACATTATAACCCCTCTAAGTATATTGATTTTGAACTCATGAATTGAATCCTCGACACAAACTTTTCACACAGTAAACTAACTTTTATTGGAAAATTAAATCTATTGTAGCTCGGTTAGTAAAGAATAGGAAACTCAACAAAATATTATTTGTGAGAAACTAGATCTTTTGGACAAGAAGTATGCGACCTTACTCAAATCCCTCTAATCCTCTCCTCTCCAAATTAATTTCAAAGAATTAGGTAGAGTTTATGGAGAACAAACAAATCATAGACAAAAAATTTCTTTTACAGGAAGCTATTCATGCAAGCAGGGCTCGAAAAGACAAAGGCAAAGCTCAATATGGAAAATTTCATTGGTAGAGTCAAGACTTCCTTTCTCTTCTTTGTTCTCCACAAATTTGGTTTCTCAAAAGAATTCATTGATTGGATCTAAGCCTACATTAGTTCCCCATGGATTTCCCCTATGATAAATGGTAGACCTAACTGGTTCTTCCAGTCAAGCAGAGATTTACGATGGGGATACCCTCTCTCTCTGTCTATGTTTATTTTAATGGTAGAATCCTTTAGTCAGAAGCTAGAAGTTGAACATAGAATGGGTCGTCTTCCTGGCATTCATTTTGCTTGGTGAGTCAAGGAAATTAATCATTCTCAATTCGCTAATGACACCCTCCTTTTAGGGGCAACATCGACTATCATTGCTAGGTGCTTTAAAAAAATTCTTGATGTTTTTATTTTGGCTTCAAGGCGGGTGGGGGGGGAATTAAACAACAACAAGAGAAACATTTATGGTTGGAACATAACAGGGGGACTCCAAACAATTATCTCTAGAATATTTGGTTTTCTTGTGATTAGGAATTGGTCTCTCTTCAATACCTGGGCATGCCAATTTTCTTAAAATCCCCATCCTCTCAAGAATGGAAAGAATTTCTCGGTAAAATGACAGCTCGAATTTAGAGCTAGGGATATCGGTGGCTAAATCCAACAAGTAAAATTGTTATTTTAAAATCAGTTCCATCTTCTCTAACTATTTTTCAATGTGCAACCCTTATGGCACCGAAAGGTGTTCTTGACAAGATCTCCAAAAATCTTATAAGTTTTCTTTGGGGAGGAAGCAAATCAAATACAAATAAGTTCCATTTTGTTAATTGTCACATGGTTTTTCAACCGTTAGAAAAAGGTGGTCTAGCAATCAAAGACCCAGCACTAAGTAATGTAGCCTTGGGTGCCAAAATAGCTTAGAGGATGGTTTCAAGATCTGTAGAGTGGTGGAAGTTGGTTCTCATCTCCAAATATTTTTTCTCCCCAGATTACGAAGCCTTTGTGATCCTCTCCCAAACTCTAAAGGATCTCTCTAGAAACTCCTCAAATCAATTGCACCTCTCATCCAATCTAATCTCTCTTGGGCTCTTGGGAATAAAGCATCAATCAACATCTGGATTGGCAGTATAATGGGCAGAGATCCTTTGAAGGAAAAAGAGGATCTGATTCCTCTCAAGAATTGGAGTATAAGTGAAGGACTCACAAAATTAGCATATTTCTCGCTCTGGGAAGATAATGGGAAATTGATTGGGTTGAAGAGAATATCCCCTCTAGAGAATCTCTTCTCTCTGGTTCTGAATATTCTTTGTCTTCTCGTTGTCTATGCCCCTATTGATTCTCAAATGTTAGATGCTCATTGTTGGGGTGAATTAAATTACTCAGTAAAATAAGGGTTTCATCATTTGATTGTTGGTTCTTCGGGACCTCCCCGCTCTAAGCTTTGGCCTCTCATATGACAAGCTCCCTCTCTCCCCCTAAAAATGATTTTTCTTGGATCATGGTGCAAGGTAAGCTTCTCACTGCTGAAAATTTACAAAAGGCGAATATTTGGGCCTTCGTGGTGCGTATTATGGAAATGTACAACTAAAACTTTCCATCATCTCTTCTTTGAATATGAATTTTCTAAACAAGAATGGGATTAGTTATGCAAATGTATCCACCTTCATCACATTACTCCCACTAATTGGAATGATATGTTCCTTTTTTGGAAAATAACATATGTTGGCAGCTTCATTAAAAAACCTCTCTTTGTGTATTTATGGAAAGTGATTCCTAAATTTATATCTTGGCAGATATGGTTGGCAAGAAATAAGGCCATTTTTTAGAAGAATATTCTCTCGCCTTCAAGAGTTCACTCGTTGGATTGCAATTGTCTTTCCAAAAATCTATGTTCCAAAGCAAGAAAGTCAGGTTCTCTCTTGGATCTTGATTTCATCAAGAAAGAATGGGTCACTAGAATAATTAGCATGTGCTACTTTCATCTCTCTCCTAAATCACCACATCATCTTCCAAATATCATTGGCCTCTTAGGATTTATGATCAAGAATTTGTTCTTTCGGAGTAGAAGCAAGCAATTGTCACTCTATAATATGATGGGGCTTCAGAAGGAAATCTAGGGGCGACAAGTGTGGGGGGGGTCATTTATGACCCCGAAGGAAACCAGATTACAGAATACACTTGGGGGATGGGGACCAACACAAATAATCAAGTAGAATCCCTGGCTATGTATATGGGCATGAAACTGATAAAAGCATATAAATCATTAAGTGTCACTATAATAGGTGATTTTGAGATGATTATAAAAGGGTTGCATAAGCTCGGTAAAAAACCACAACCAAACCTTCAACAAACTTATAACATAATCACAAACAAGGATCAAAATTTCAAGTATGTGAAGTATTATCATGTCTATCACAGGAAAAATGGAAAATTTGATCGCTTAGCCAAATCTGCTAAGCAGTTGGAGTAGGGGATTATCAGTATCAATGTGGCTTCATCGTTGATCCACCTACCTTAGCCATATGATCCAAGAATATGAAAAAAATCTATGTCTCATTAGCAAAGGCGAAAGCATCTCATTTTTTAAGAAAAATTATGTTTTTGGAGGGGATATGACCCCACCCTCCATCTGCATTAAAATTTATGATGTCATCACATCAACTCTAACAATTGGTGCATGCTTTGTACTCCCTCTACGAGGCATCTCTCCCATCCATCACATGCCTTCATCTCCTTGTGTGAACAACATTAAAGGCGACCTTGTTTGATCCAAGTGGATAATATTGGCCACCCACTTGTTCCACTAATTTAGAATGGTTCCACATCTTGGCAGTTTTTTTATGGTTTTTCAAGCCCCAAACTTCTAGGGCCATTTTGATGCCCTAAACGACGTTTTTTTTTACGTGGAAACGCCCATTAGATGCCAGAAGCTTGTATTGGGCCATTTGAAATGTGTACTTCTCGAATAGACATTTCTAATAGGCTACCGAGCACCCCAAATGGAGATCATATGCAAAAATAATACCCCTGGGAAGTTGATGTATCAACTAACCACATCGAGCCCACAAACCTTTTGGCATTTCATCTTCTAGGGTTAGGTTTTTGGATGTTTAGGGTTTTCTCATGGATTCTTTATGTTAAAAATGTCTTTTGATCCTCTTTGTAATTAGCTTCTTGTGAATGAGCATAGTTATCACATCTCTATCTTCATATAGAAGTTACCACCATTCTAGCCAGCTTGTGTGCTTTGCATTTTATAGTCTTTTGTATTTCATACAATTATTAATAGAATCTAAGTTTAATTGTACTACTGTGTTTCTTGCAATATATTTGTGTGTTTCCTTGTTATATATTTCCCTTCATGTCGTTCTCAATATAATTTGGATTAGTGGTATCAAAGTAGTCTTCTCCTTTTCATTTCTTAGTGCATGTCCCCGACAAGGTCAAGGTATAGAGAGTTGGGTCTCTAGTTAGTTTCTCTTGAGTAAAACCACTCTCGCCATCCCAAGAGGCATTCCATGGTGAAAGAAAAGAGAGATGACAGGGAAAGAGATCTTATCAAATTGTTTCTTGAGGAATCTGTTGCACAACAAAGGAACGAGATGATGGATAATTTCATCCAAATCCTTTGATGGTTTCCAACAGTGATGGCAACACCTTCAATTAGTAGTCACTTCGGTGGTGTGACACCCTTCAAGGTAGACGTTAAATTTGATATTCCTTTATTGAGGCCAGATAGATACGAATGCTTTGGAAACAAGGCTAAGTCTACTAGAGAGTTATTTATCTATCCAAAAAATTTCCAACAATGAAAATATCACCTTTGCGCTCCTTAAGTCTCTTCCCTGTGTCATAGATTGGTAGGAAACTTACTGTGAGCAACATGTCAGAGATGATTCTGCAATTTTTTGGTCAGAACCCACTTGGGAGGATTTTTTTGATGCCCTCAAGGAGACATACTACCTTGTTGGAAACTATGATATCCAGTACATGAGATGGACAAATTTGCGTCAGGAGAGAGACCAGATGGTGTTAGAGTATACCAACAGCTTCCATACCTTGTGCACAAATCTAGGTATTAAATAATCTAAGTGGAACCTGGTCCTAAAGTACCATAGTGACCTGCATAGGTACATCCAAACAGATATGGAGTTCCTAGACATCTCCTCATTGGGAGTCGCTTATTGATATGTTGTTAAGATCGAGAAAAAGTTCAAGAAAAAGAATAAGTGATATTTCATCTCTACAAACCCATTACATTAGAATCACAGTAAAGGTGGACCTAACCTCCTCCCCCCCCACCCATAAATCCTTGGGTCACTTCCATATATTCCCCATTGAATCTGCCCCAAATTACCCATGACCTTCCTGATTATTACATGAAATATCTACCAAAATTTGATGGAGATAAAGCCCATTTAGTTGAAGAGCATATGAGTGTTTTGTGAGACTTTACAGATGACCAATTTGTAGAGTACGGTGATGCATTCATGAGGCTATTTGTCCAAACTCTAGGGGGAGATGTTAGAAAATGGTTCAAATAACTGCATGTTGCTTGAATTGATAGTTGGCTAGCTCTAGAATTTGTCATTATGAGACAGTGGGGTGAGAAAAGAGATATCTTATACTACTTGAATTAATTTGGATCACTCAAGAAAAGAGCCAATGAAATTGTCGATGATTTCAACTGGAGGTTTAATGAGCTCTATAACAAGATCCCTATAGATACAAATCCATCACAACCAGCAACTAAAGTGACATATGTTGGGGCATTTGATGTTGATTTTACCATGACTTTGGGAGAAACAATGTCCCCAACCCTGCTAGTAATGCAAGAGGATGCAATAGACATAGAAGGAAACATGATTGCATTAGGAAATATGAAACAAAAACAGGATCAGGAAGAAAGAAAAAAGGTCAGGGAATACTTTGGTACTTATGATCCAAGTAGAGAACCCCAAGAAGAAAATATGGATGATATATCAAGACTGATCAGGAATCTGACAAACAAGATGTCCAGATTTGAGATAGAGCATAGAAATACAAACAGATTCCCCCAATAGGGAAGCATAAGGAATCCTAACCCTAATCAGTTTAGAAGACCTCCTAATTCACAACTCATGAGAAGGGAGAGAAGAAATGAATAAAAACCCATTTATCCGCATGTAAAAGCCAACAATGATAACAAATTTATTGAAAAATTAGTGGACAAGAGTTATGATGAATACACAGAATAAATCCACCTACCTCAAGATGATAATCATTCCATACATATAACTCAATATGACTATGAAGGGTCACTAAATCCTAGGAAATTGGTGCTTGATCCTCAGCAAAACAAAAGAGCTTTATCCTCAGTTCAATACAAAAAAAAAATTGATGCACTAAAGGCTGAGATGCATAAGAAGTATGATCTCATACCTTAGCATAAATCAGTTGTTGCATACATTCAACCTCGAGCTAAGAAATTTGGTTCAAATCTATCCAAAAATAAAGCTAAAGAAGTTATAGACATCCCTAAGGTAGATGAAGTTTTAGATCCTGTTAAAAGGAAAAAGAAACTAAATAACTTGAGAAATTAGTTTCACCTTTCAATATTGAACATGAGTTGTCCAAGATCAAGATTCATGTGCCTTTGGTGGAGCTAGCTAAAAACCATGCATACCATAAACAAATTGAGAAAATGATGCAGGGGAAGGGATAAACAAATCATCATGATACTTTGAATGTACAAGATGAGTCCCCTACCATACTTTTTGTCCCTCATATTGATGACAAAGAGGAATATGTGGCACCCTTCTATGTGACCTTGAATATTCATGATAAAATGTTACACAATTGTATGCTTGATTCAAGAGAATCACACAATCTTATGCCCAAATTAGTCATGGAAAAGTTGGGGTTAGAAATAGGCAGGCCATATCATGACCTCTATTTGTTTGATTCCAAAAAAGTGAAGTGTTATGGGATGATTAAATACATGATTTTCACCCTGGGTTGGCTTCCTGTTAAAATCATTATGATGGGCATGGTGGTGGCTTATGTAGCAACCAATTATGGCATGTTGTTGTCCAGAAAATGGGCATGAAAATGAGGAGGCACTATGCATATGGATATGACTTATGACACTATACCAGTTTTTGGAGGAGAGCTTAGAAGGTTGTATCGAGAGACTAATTTTGATTATTTGGTCAGTGATCAGAACAACCATGTGAATCATCCCATATATGTTGTTGATGAAGATATGGGATGTTGTGTCCTATCTATAAATGAAGAGTACAATGAAACCCCAATGCTTACATACACTCTTGTAAGCCCTATGGAGGAAGTGGATGGCATATGGAAAATGTTTTTTGATTGTGCATACTCAAAAGAAGAGGTTAGGGATGGCGTAGTGCTCATCTCCCCCACCAAAAAAGAAATTCAATTGTCCTACAAGATTGAGTTCAAGGCCACAAATAACATGGTTGAATATGAAGCCTTGATATTAGGCCTAGAGGCAGGAAGAAACATGCAAATTACCAAGCTGGTGGTATTTGGAGATTCAGAGCTAGTTGAGCATCAAGTAAAAGGTTCCTATTAAATAAGGAATCCAATAATGAGGGCGTACAGAAATTAGGTATGGGATACGATTGATACTTTTTATGTAGCTTTCAATATTTTTGTTGTTTTGAGAGATTTTAATCATCCAATTGATTTTTTAGCAGTAATTGGCAGTACCTTTAAAGTACCTTCCACCCCTCAAATTAAATATGAGATCGAAATGAGATATATACCTTCCATTCCTAATAATATAAAATACTGGAAAGTTTTGGAAGATGATCAATAGATCCAAAAATTCATGGAAGTGATAGATGAGTTTACCTTCATTCCCAAAGGACTGGTTCCTTTAGAACAATGTTTTGATAGAAACGATGTACCTATCAAACCAATTGTCCTCCCAAAATATGGAGCATTGTGGAATATAATATTGGGATTGAAAAAAATCCTAAATATATTAAGCTATCCAAAGATATTACTACTGATCATAGGGAATAATATTTGCAGTTGTTCAAAGAGTACATGGATGTCTTTTCATGGAGATACGAGGACCTGAAAACTTATGATACCAATATCATCCAGCATCGAATACCCCTCAAAATTGTTACTAATCCATTCAAGTAGAATCTCAGGCAAGTTAATCCTCTTCTCTTACCTACCATTGAGAAAGAGGTGAGAAAATTATTAGATTCCTAGATTACTATTCCCTTAAGGTACTCTGTATGGGTTTCTAATTTAGTTCTAGTGAGAAAGAAGAGTGGGGAAATAAGTCTATGTCTAGACTTCAAGAATATGAATAAATTATCTCTAAAAGATAATTACCCCCTTCCCAAGACAGATCATATATTGCAGAAAGTAGTAGGGGCAAACAATATATCCACGATGGATGGTTTTTCATGATACAACCAAGTGGCCATGCACCTAGACGACTAAGAAAACACAACCTTCACAACACCATGGGGAACTTTCATGTATGACAAAATTTATTTTGGTCTGATAAATGCAAGAGCAACTTTTCATAGAGCTATGGACATTTCTTTTGTGGGTGAGAGAGACAAGTTCATTGTCATATACCTTGATGACATGATTGTTTTCTCCAAGATAGATGAAGATCACACCAAACATTTAATGCAAACCTTTGTGAAGTGTAGGAAGTTTGGGTTGTCCTTGAACCCCAAAAAGTCTTATCTTGCTATGGAATAAGGAAAGCTTCTTGGCCATATAGTATCCAAAGAAGGGGTGAAGATAGATCTGGAAAGGGTGGAGGAAATCAAACAATTTGTTCAACCTAGGAACAAGAAAGAAGTACAATCTTTCCTAGGTAAAATAGGATTTTTGAGAAGTTTTGTGCCCAATTTTGCCAAAATTGTGAATCATATCACCAACATGTTGAAAAAAAACCATGAATTCAAGTGGACAGTTGAATCTAAAGAATCCTTTCAACAAATCAAAACAGTCTTGGGAGAAGCTCTAGTTCTTATCATCCCAAATTATGATAAAGAGTTTCTCTTTTTTTCTTTCACATCAATTCATACTATAGTTGTTGTGTTGTTGCATAAGAATGAAGAAAAAAAAGAGCATCCCATAGCCTTTTTCAGTAAGGCTCTGAGAGATGTTGAATTGAAGTATAGTAGCATGGAAAAGCAGGCTTATGCATTAGTGAAAGCATTAAATGCTTTCGGAGATTATATACTAAAACTTTTAGAAAAATAAAAATGTTGCTAAAAAATGAATTTAAAGATAATGTTTATTTATTATTATGATTACTAATATTTTTTTTTTAACAGAAATGATTAATAATTTTATTAGAAAAAAAAGAAGGTTGTGCATCAACAAAACCATCCATTAATATAGTATGTCCAATGAGAAAGACTCATATAATGGTTTACAATTTTCCTTGTCTTCATACCTATCTGATAATTGTTCCAGTTCAAATAGGGACCGATAAAAAACTGCCATGTGTAAATGGCTACATATGAGAAAAATAAAAACAAAATTTTTCACTACATTATCTAAACTAGTTGAGGTGTAGGGTTGTGTCCACTTGGGTTTGGTTTGCCACTTCTCGTTCTTGATCCATCCTCTATTCTTCTTCCTATATAACAACCATCTTTGCTTTCTCAGCTTGCAGACATTGAATCGAATGAAGCACCTCATTGGAAGCTCGTGATTATGATGATTCCTTTGGATGTGGCATAGTTGGGAAACCTTGAGGAGGATGCACCAAATGTCTTCAAATGGATCTTATATGACCATCATTCCTATTAAAAAATCGCATTACTATTTCCATTTTCTGATAGTGACGGAGCTCCTGTTCTTGAATTTGGAGGTTCAGTTGCACATATGTGTTATGAAGTTCCTCAATTTCACCTATCTGTGCCTGCAATCGTTCCTGCAATCTACTTACTACACACTCCTGACACTCGCAAGTCTCTCTAGATCATCTCCACATCACTACCCCAGTGAATTCACAAGCTAAATGCACCCAAAATACCAACTGTGGTCTCAAACCGGCCTTGCAATTGATGATTCGTGAGCAGTGAATAACAGCTTGCAAAATTAACTCACCATCATGTGGAGGCATGGACAAAGATGTGAGTTGGAAGTCCTTACAGGTGAAAGACGACGCCATAAAGGGAAATAATTGTGACCCTACCAAAGAGATGATGGAAGAGGACATGAGACTCGTACTTCCCATGAAGATCCAAACATGTACTTCATCTATTAAGAGGACGTCGAGATTGGATGATGAACAACTCCCACATGACACCAACAACACATACATTCCATGTTTAAATGATTATGTAGTGTGATGAGAAAGGTGAAGCGAGTTGTGGAGACTGTATCCTGTTTGTTGATCCCACACAACATGTGGCACATAAGATCTATTCATGTCATGTGGGGAACTCTTGCAGGAAGAGGAGGACCCCTCTTGTGCTTCATATTATTTATTAACCTTTACTTATGCTTGTGGGATTATTAGGTCCTTGCCTTGTATGCTTTGTGTGTGTATTGTCATGTGTTGTCTAAGGAATAGACTCATATGTATATTCACAATTAAGTTTAAGTCGGTGTTGCTCATATTTCTTGGCCTCTTTAGTTAGAGAATCAAGAAGTTTGTTCTACGAGAAATACACATGAAAGTAATCGACCTCTAATTTATTTTTTCCATATATCTTTGATTCTGACTAGTATCCTTGCCAGGGTAGGATGGACATTTTTGATGTGTCTATGGAGACCTTTTACAATATGATCTGAATCACCGATTACAACTAATTTTGATAAGATATTGACTAGAAGGAGACACGGTCCCATATAGACTACAAGAGCTTTGACATGATTGTTGGAGGTGTGTCAAAGTCCACACGAGAATTCTATTGACTTAATTCCACTGGTCGCACCTGCCACCCCTATGATTGCTACTATTATTAATATGAATTAACCTATAACATTTTATGACATTCAATTGTATCATTATTATTGTAGTTATAATTGTTATAATAATTACTAATAAAAATGTTGTTACACTTTTGAATTTAAAAAAAAAATATGTTATTATTATTATTTTTAATGAAAACCTCACTAGGAAACCCAAAAAATACTTATCTATATGAATAGCATCTAACTTGCTAAGATAAACTAATACATATAACCTAAAGAAATTCAAAACAAATCATTTTTTAATTATTATATATCTTTTTAATTATGTAATTATGTTTTATAAAACAGACTAAGATACATTGTTTTTTAATTATTATATATTTTTTAACTATAGCAATCATCAAAGTTGAAAGCAAGCCTTTTGAAAGGATTGGAATCCATAAACATTGAAAAATAAGGTGATTCAAAATATTTGAAATTTATAAAAAAAAATAAAGCTCTTAATTTTAGTGAGAATATATATATCAAAGTTGAAAAGTGAGTATTATTTAAATATTAAAATCGATCAAAGTTAACAGTGTATATTTTGAAAAGGTTTGATTTTAATGCGAAATTTTAGATAAATTTTATTCTAATGATAAGGTTTAGAAATGATGGCACGAAACGACACTCCTACATACCCCGCAGGGTCTCTGCGCCTGACCTCCCGGTCTTCAAGGATCGTTCAAAGTTCACCTTTGAGCCGAAGAAGCTCCTTGGACTCCCAATGGAATCTCTGTGAAAACCCGATCCACAGGTCCTTCTCACCCACACGACCTTCTACACATGACCGCGCTCTTTCCCTGATGACAATTTTGGGTTTCAGGGTTTCGAAATCCCCGATGACAAGAGTTCCTGTCCTCTTGAATCCCCGATCTCTGATGAGAAATTTCACCGATACGCGCCCTTTACGCATTAGCCCTCCTGGCTATGCTCTGGTCCATGTGATCGCTAATTCATAAGACCGCAGTCTTATCCTTCTTTCAGGGTTTCGAGCTTTTCAATATCGTAATGCATTAGCTCACGGGATTCCTGATTCTCCGCTATGCTGACAGCTGGCCCCCACACAACGGAGCTTTCCTCCTTATCCGATACCCTGCCAGCTGGCCCACAATGGCACTTTTCTCCTTGTCGGGGTTTCGGACTTCGCGATTCTGAAATGCCCAATCCTCTTGTCACTAGGATTCCTGATATCCCGATGACCAAAATGTCGATAGACGACTTCCTGTTGGGACTTTCCCCGATGGCTCCGATTGCTGTCGCACGTCCTCCTATGATGGATGGTCTTGATCACCTCTCAAGATTTCACAACTTCTGATGTCCTGGATGCCTCGTCCCTAGGACTCATGAAATGTCGAACTCTGATGCACCAAAGTACCGAAGGGCGCTCGATATCCGCCATGCGTCTCCACTATCGGAC